>VWZL01006066.1:58956-92743 GCA_013396915.1 Stercorarius parasiticus
CCCATTTATCCTTTTGCTTAATCTATGGACGTTCAAGGTGCCATTCTTGGTGGTTGAGGAAACATGACAGAACTGTTGATCACGTTTATGACAGCAATGCCTAAGGACCAGTCAAGAATGGGGTCGGCTCTGCTACTCATTGCACAAACAGAACAGGGAGTCTCCGGCCAGTCTTTAAATCTTCTCTGAAATTGGAATGGGGGAAGGAGAAGAAAAGGAACAGATCAGACAAGGCATCGATGGCACGTTTTGAAGAAACGTGGGAAGGGAAAAGATTCATTGTGAGGACGCTGGATACAAAAGGAAGGAAGGTACTCTAGATAACTTTTTTTCCCACCAAACACATTCAAGAAATGCAATCTTTTATAGAAAATCACGCTGCTGCAAGCCACCTTTCAGATACATTTATAAAAAGCTCTCTAGGCTTTGTGACTGCAGCACAGTCTTCAAAGCAGACTAATTGTAACAGATTCAGGTTTTTTGTTGGTAGCAAAGGAATACTGGCTTTCAGGTGCCAAAATTGTTCCACTTAGTAACTGAAAACTTAAAAAAACCCCAAACTGAAAGACCCTAATCCCTTAAAACCGTGCATCCCTTTTAAAAATAGCATCATTAGTTGTTTCGTACTTGACCGTTTTAGCAGAAACATACAGTGAATCCAACAGAGTGCCAAAACCATGAACCATTCCCTAACGGAGCGATCTTAGATACCAGCTTCCATTCTGGTAGTTTCTTCAAAATGGTTTTGCATTGTTAGGACAACGTTGCACAGAAATTGAAAAGTCAGGATAATGACTTTTTTTTTTTTTGAGTGATTTTAAAAAGAAATGGATGCTGCACTGAATAAACCGTTTATTTTTATATCGCATATAGCGTGTTACTTTAAAACCTTCTATTAATTTAGTGGCAGGAATTGCGCTGGCATGTCCTAGTTATAAGAACTTAGCCACCAAACTTAGCTCCAGGTTGCTAAAGACTAAATCAGTACTTGGAACACAACACCGCTAGCTCCAGAAGGCCACCGTATGAGAGGGCAAGAGGAAAATGGAATCCACAGATCAGTTTATGATATCCCTGGTGGCTGCTTCAGATGATACGTGAAAACCCGATACAGCTTTCAGATTGGAGTTCCCTGTTCTGTTTCAAAAAGCAAAAAGTAGAAACCTTCCCAAAGGTCAGTTCAGGTGCTCAAATAGCCATTTTTGTCTTACTGTGGGTTTTGATCACCAGATTTCTTTGCTAAATAATGTTAATCCTGTTATCACAGAACTAAGCGGTTATTCCTTTGACCTCAGGTTTTGGCACAATTTTAATTTTCTGAAAATTCTGCAAATTGTCTAGACTGTAACATCTCGAAAATTTGGGTTTATCGTACTGACTTGCCAGACTGTGTTTCATTTTCTATACATAATACCTTTATGGTTACGCTGGAAACAAGAAGTGTTGTTACAATTTTATGTCATTGGGGCACAAGAGGAAGTTTTTAAGACATGGGAAACGCCTTTGAACAAGACACCATAAATCATTTCTAAAGTAAATCTAATGTCCACAGAATGTGCCTCATTGGCCTGGACAAGTTCTTTTCCTCGACTCAAAGATGAACTGCTCTGAGCAGGACTGCCAGTGCTCTTGTGCTATTTTCAGCACAGATCTAGCACTGGATTGCAGTATTCGTGAGAGCAGGAGATGCATACTGCGTGAGAGAGGTCAAATCACAGGACTGTAAGAAATAAAGGATGGAATTTAGTTTGCTAAGGAGTTTCACACAGGCTGTAAAATCTTTTACCTTTTTCATTATTTACAAGAAGCATCAACGCAGAGATGAGAAACTCCTAATGAAGATTTAGCAATATCAAAACTGACAGGCTTGAGAGTACTTCTGAGTTCTGGAGCCAGTTACGCTCCCTGCTTCCATTCTGTCCCATTCAGGTGCGTGCTGGCCCTCCGGTCCTCTTTCCGTTCAGCTGCCTTTATTTCCTTGGAAAGAGACTGGCTGTACCTCCGTGCATGCCAGAGCCCTGGCCTGGACAACTGCGGGACAGCATGCTAGGCTGTGCTGAGGCGTACGCCCAACTGCTCCTACGGACATGGTCACAAAGGCTTCTACATTGAGCTCCTCTTTTATAGACCTCCCTCCTTCCCGCCTCAAGGTGTTAAAAAAAAAAGAAAAAACAAGAAAAAAAAAGGCAAGCAGCGAGTCCTTAGGTTCTCAGCGCTTAGAACGCCAGCTAGAAAATGTTACGTACAGAAGGCAAGGATTGTATTGGAACCCTTCCTCTCGGCAAGACTAGCCTGGCTCCTTATTAACTCTGCTTACTGTAAATTCACAAGGAATTGCTTTGAAACCCCTCTAGGTATTTTGGCACAGTATTTCTTTAATCTCAGCACCACTGAGATCCCCTTAAGAGCAGTTTGTGAGATGTGCTCTTTCCTGTATTTTGAGGACGCGCGTGGTCAGTCGTAAAGCATTGCTAAAGAGACACTAACTGCTCAGGGCCGCAAGCCGAACAGTTCCATGCAACATCTACCTCGATGGACCTTTGTTCAAGCTTCATCTGGTTAAAGTTTTGCGATTTGAAAAAAGAAAAGGGATGAAAAGGGGAAAGGGAAGGGAAGGCAGGTAATTATACTACTAAATTGCCAAGCATCCCAAAGACAACATTACGATTTACTCTTGCGTCACACACTATTGGAACAAATGTAATTTCTTTAGACGTATAGTTCATTAATCTATTTAAGAAGTCTGTGAGGGAAACAATCTAAAAACACAAGTGCAAAAAATCCAAGTATAATACTATATTATTGTGTACATACACAATAATAGTACAACACAACTAAACCAGTTGAAAGATAGTTTTCATAGATTATTTCTCTGAAACTAATGAATGGTCTTTTAGTGTACAGGCTGGCATAGTTTTTAAAGCTTTTTAGATCTTTGTACATTGTATAAATTGTGTAATACAGGATTTACGGTTAAAATATTGTATGTTTGATCATGTAATGGATCTTAGGCCATTAATTTCCTAATGCAAGGAGAGAGCGTGTGTATAAATGCCTGTAACACACAGAGACTATATAGAGGTGTATATGTGCGTGCATATATATATATTTATATATGTATGGATCAATCTCTTATCTATATATATATCTCAAACATGCAAAATACCCACTAGAGTAGAACAGAGACAGTTTGGCTGTTTACTAGACAGTGAGCAATGCAGAGTTAAAACTATTTTCTTCTTCCTCCTATAAAAAGACAAGTTTGCTTTTTTAAAAGTTCTAAATATCTTGTAGCTATTTGGGGCGTAGAAGATGGCAGTGGAACTAAAAATCTGAAAGTGATGCAGCTATCACAATCTCTCGGTTTTATTTTTCTCCAGCCCTTAAATACATTACAGCAAATCTTTACCAGTACCTGCTGCTACAGCAGCCAGTTCCCTGAAGTTGAGACTTGAGATGGTACGAAGGTACGATGTGAAGGACCGGACAGATCTTGTGCTTGTTAATATTAAATTCCATCCAAACACGTGTTAAGACATTGTAAAATCATCCTCTAAAAAGAAATTAAAACAATCCCCTAACCACGCAAGCAAACTTCCAAATGAAAATCCAAAATTCACTCAGGTATGCGCCTTCGTTACATCCCAAAGCAAAGCTTGTTTGGTAGGCAACCGTAAACAGAGGGCTTTCAGGAGAACGCAAACTCTTCCATGTTACAGCGGTGAGTACTGGCTCGGGTACGCGTGTCTGCGT
Organism: Stercorarius parasiticus; assembly: GCA_013396915.1. Lineage (NCBI taxonomy): Eukaryota > Metazoa > Chordata > Aves > Charadriiformes > Stercorariidae > Stercorarius > Stercorarius parasiticus. The sequence continues at coordinate 62,710 of VWZL01006066.1, forward strand.
CTCTCCGCCACACTTGGGTTCAGGATGATGGGAGAACACTTCAGTTTTGTGCGAGTGAGATAACTTCTCGTTTCTTGTTAACGCACTTTAATGTAACGTGTACATTTATAGTTAGATTTATTTTTTTTTTATGCTTTTCTAGTAAACTGTTGCAAATGTAGTGAATAAATATTTATTTGGTTGTCAAAAATTGCGGGTGTGAGAAAATAAGCTTAGGAAAAAAAACCAAACACCCTGATTTGGAAATTGGGCTTCATTTGCACTTGCTCGAATAGCTGAAGAGAAGCAGAATGCTTATAGAGAAGAAAGTAAGAGGTGACAGCGAGCTGACAGGCAGCCAGAATGTCGTGTGGGCACGGGGACTGGTTTTGCCATGACTCATAGTTTGGCCAGTTCCAACACAGAAACGGGCTCCTGTCGGAAATGATCCTGAAGGCTACTGTAAAGCATCAACTAATTTAAAATAACAGCTATTAATTTTGTGGTGGTCCCATATAGAAATTACTGTTCTTGTCCTCTGAAGAGTGCTCCGGGTTTTGATTGCAGGTAGTTTATGAACTGCTATGACTTATAAAGCCCTAAATATTTTAAGCACTGACTCGCCAGCAAGCTGTCTTTATCGTCAAGCGACAGAACTTGACGACAGAACTTGAAAGCTCCTAAGAAAACATAGTTGAAGAGTATATTTATGGTGGGGTTTTTTTGGATCCTATGGTGCCCCAGCTACACCTGGCTCCTCAAGGTGTAATTCTCAAGCATATACTCAAGTGAATCAAAATTATAGTTTCTTCAATTTAACAAGAGCTACATTTTGCTATCTAGAAGCTACCTAGAAGGCTCACACCTATTTGTCCCTAATTCTAAGTATCTCTGCTGCGAAATTCTGTCGTGATCTCCAAGTTCAGCTTCAAAAGCTTCTCTGTATATTTACACTGAAAAGACTGGAGGTCTAGTTTACATAAAACTCCATGTCTGAATAAACATACGATTACCTTTTTTATGCTAGTAAAACATTGGTAAAACTTAAGGTGTAATCAAATGCTTTGCTATCCCACTGGCCAGATCGAGCCATATGCTGCTGCAGGAACAAATGTTACCGGCTAGACTGAAATGACAGAATTTATTAGCACGCAGTCAGCATATCCTTGTGACGGAAAACCAAAGAGTCTGTCTTTGCTTTTGTTACTCTTTGAGTCCGAAAGGACGGACTCAGGCCATTAACTGTGGAGGAAAACTGGCATGACCCAAGTCGCACAGCTGCCGTTCCCTCATGCTGGACCTGTTACAGGAAGGTGAGCTACCAATATTTGAAGAGTAAACGACTTTGACAATAGCAAAGGCACTGCATATGAGAAGCAACGGCTTTGGAATATATTATTTTAGCAGCTTTCTCAATGCTTCGGGAATAGAACTCAGTTTTGTGCCAGGAGGAAAAAGCCACATCTACTGCAAAAGTCAGGACTCTTAGAAGTATCTTGCTAGTGAGGCAGTCTGCGAGGTCAGCAGTCCTGCATCTGTCTGAAAAAGTATAGAAAGTTAGAGGCAGACAGAGTAAAAAGCTACTTACCTGCAGAGTTATATGCTCTTTGTTCCTTGACTGATCTCAATACCCGCTTCATCCTCTCAGCAACATTCCAGCTGGCCACTTTCCTCCTTATCTTTAGATGAATGCTTCGGAGCAGTAAGAAATGAGGATAGCTCTTGCTCTTCTGACTCTTCATCTACTACTGCTTCAGCAGTTTAAAGCCTTTCACTGGAAAACTCCGAATCCAATGAAGAAGCGTATCTAGATTTTAGTATTTAAAAGTCTGAAATAGCAAAAGACTTTTCAGTCTTGCTGAAAAATATGGCTTAAGATCCAGTGGTTGACAATGTCAGACAAACTTAAAATACAATTTCTTAGCAGTGAGAGCAGAGAAACATTTGCTGTTTGGGGTCTTTTAGGAAAAAAATCTGCACGTGGCCTCAAAATATTGTGAATTGCTGGTTTGTCCTTTCCTTAAGGACTATGGGAAATACCAGAAGCTGCACTGCCTTTGTGCCTTGCAGCTCTGAACCAAGCTGAGGACTGTGATGAAACTAAATGTATTTGTCTGGTTATGAGATGTGGACTTTTCTTCCTAATGCATAGTGTACCAAATCAGTTCCTGTTTTGTTCCGGATCCCATCCCACCCCCCCCCAAGTATACTGGATTGGTCACGGCAAAGACACGGAAGACTAGGGCTTAATGCTTTAGGTTGATATATACAATTTTGCGTTTTCCCACATTCCTATTTGTCCATTACACTTAGATTTCTCAGATCTTATCTCTGCATTTTGAGTCAAGAATTTTCCCAAAATGAGAATAACAAAAAACGCTATCTTAAAAAAGTATTTTTTTTCGTTAGACTGTCTATTTTTGTAGATCATATATACACAGAACTCATCTAATTTTCTGCTGTCCCTGCATGCAATGGTTTCGTCAAAAGAACCAAAGCATACTAGTCTTAAGATGAAGCAGGAAAAAAACCACCAATGGCTGAGAAAAAGTCATGAAGTGTTGCTCCTGTGCAAATATTTGCTGATAAAGTTAGTAGGATTTTGCTGTCAAACAGATTCTTACTGAAGGTCAGGCCTCTAAGCACCCTCCTGGTACCAAACTACTCAACGATGCAAACAGACCACACAAGTTCATAGAATCACTTAGATCTCGATGGATACATCTAATTCCGGTACTTGTCACCTGAATGAACCAGAGGGAAGTGTACTGTATTCTTTAACAGCAAAGCTTTTTTATTATTAACCTGTCTCATCCAGTGAATTTTAGGAGCTACTTTGCTGTAGAATTAATAAATTCATGGTGGATTACACTTCCTCACAACTGGATTAAATCTAGATTTCTGACCAGATGGCTCAGCCCTATTAAAGAAACATCAGCGTTGTTTGTTTTCACTTAGTATTTTGTATACATGAAGCGCTGCTTTTGTAAAGCAAAAGTTAAAGAACAAAATAAATAGCTTTTTATTTCATTATTTTACAAAGAGAAAATAAATATCCTTGAAATGAACATGTACGCTCTAGCCAGTGATCTACTTACAAATCTCTAAACTCATTGTAAAGATTCTGTTTGGGAAGTTCAATTTCTGAAAGTGTTGCCTCTGACATTTTATGGAGGAGCTGCCACTCAGAAGTTCGTAACTCGGGGAGAGAAAGACAACAAATAGCTGTGCTTGTGATATTTTTCCCCATCGGAGAATGAAGGATGTCTCCGAGTTCTACAAGCCTTCCTCCAAGGCAGATTTTGAGTACTTTTATGAAGTTAACGTGGAATACATGGACCCCTTAAATGCTTTTATTTAATAGCTTTCTTAAAGCGTAGGCTTTATTTTAAATTGTTTTCATTTTACTTGTACTGCAAAGAATTCAAGGACTCTGTAACCATCAAGATTATGCAAACCAGCCGCACAGGTGGGATGTTTCCACATAAAAGCACATCGCCAGTTCTCAATAAAAACTGTGAGGATAAATTAAGTATCTTTCCAATTTTTAAAGGCCTGCTAATCGGAAAGACAGAGGATTCTTGAAGGTGCGTTTGCCCTCAGATTATGAACAGCCTTTTGAGAATTACACAGCAAAAGCCAGGACTTTTATTATACGGGGCGTTGTGGGTAGAGCTCAGTATTTTTCTTGCTTCTGTCCTAGCTCCCGTAACTGATCAAGTCTCAACAGCAATTCTCTTCCCATACTTCCTATCAATACAGTGTACTACTTGATAAGAGAATGCATGTGTAAGAAAGACTTCTGGAAAAGCAGCAATATCCAAACCAACCCATTTACCTTTAAAGAGACAAAAGACATGCTTTCTGTGAGCAAAGCAACGAATGCCTTCTCTTTCTTCCTGAATACCCTAACCGCTGCATTCTGACCACGACTACCAAAATCCTTCAGTGAAAATTTTAGTACCACAACAATGTCTTCAAATGTTTGCAACTGACAAACTGACAATGTTCTTTGCAGGTACAGAAACTCCTTCCAAAAAAAAAAAAAGAAAGAAAGAAAGAAAGAAGTTAAGAAGTTACACCAAGTAAAGAGTAAGGATTCATTTTAAGTAAGTTACACCAAAGAAGAAGTTATTATGAATGTATTTACACAATTGTTAAAGTACACAAATACAGTGGTAGTACAAATGAAGTGCTCTGAGATACTGGTTTCCAATACACAGGTTTATATAGACAGTCTATTTTCCGCATGATGGAATTTAACTATTATGAAGGACAAAAATTGCCCACACGTGAGTACAATTCAAGAAGTCTGCAGTCAACTTTTAAGTAGAGTACAGCAATCTAATGTTCCAGATACAGAGAGAATAAAGAGGCTGCCTTTGTAAGTCCCTCTAACAGTACATTATTAACCACAGATATTTACAAGGAAAGCACAGTGAGGTGTAAAACTGTTCAAATGGTAGTGCACATGCCTAAAATACTGAAGTTTATAGTAACTGAGGAAATAATTCTCTTATGCAAACTTATCAATGAATCAAACTCTTAAGCTTTTCCACTATACTCTCCCCAAACACAGGTGTCCCAGTCAGACCCAGAGTACATACAGGCAAGTCGCTAACGTTCTAAAAACATCCAGAGTGACTACTACTTAATATGTGGAGCTTTGAGAGGGGCGAAAAAGAATTTGTAAACAGACACCGAAACAATAAAAATTACTCTTCATAAAACTCTGAAGACCAATGTGCCTTTAAAAAAAATTGTTTTCAAGCAGGGAAGAATTTCTCAAAATACCTAACTGTTCAAACAAAACCTCTATGCATACTATCATTTCTAACATGGAATTCCCCATTACTTCAGTCACATTAGTATAAACAGTACCTCTGATACTGTTCCAAGTACTGTGAGGACAGAATACTTACTTTTATTTTATGAGACAGTTTACAGGAACAAACAATATGAAGAATCTCCCATATTCCATAACCAACAGGTGCCAACACCACCTGCAACAGTTTTTTGGACAACCTAAGCATGTTGAGTCAGTCATTCCTAGCTAATGATTCTGGGCATACTCAGGTTGAATACAATTAAGAATAATGGTATGCACCTGAATTGTAAAAATTCTCCACATTTCACAGCAAGAATAGGTTGGTTTGGATTGGTTTTTAGGTTTTTGTTTTGTTTTGTTTTTTTTAAGAATTCCTTTTTTGAGTCTCGGCATGAAACAGAAGGCCTGAATCAATTTATTTATTTTTAAACATGTAGATGCTGAATGAAACGTGCAAATTCACCAAAGACTCAGTAGCAACATGTATTTTCCACTTGCAATACCCTCTAAGCTGATCAGCCTCAGAGTGCAGGAAACAAAATAAAAATGATGTTTGAAGCTATCCATTTACCCAAACTAAGCAGAGAGATAGGACAAACTTTCAAATTCTAAATCCCTCAAATGCCAGAGTCTTTCACTCTGTCCTTCATTTTCTTTACAAAAAAAGAAATCCATTATCACCATCTCTACTATACTTACACTCTCCAGCAGGGTATTTAGTTTTCCTCTTTCATGAAAAAGAACAATTATTAAAAATTCCTTTGTGTTACACGGAAAGTTAAATGTTAAGTGTGAACGAAGACAGCAAACAGCAAAGTAAAACTCTTAACAGTTTTTAAAATTTCATGAGAAAACCGTCTCAGTCAGAATGGGACCATACAAATAAGTAAACAGTTTAAATAAAGTCAGATGGGCTTGATTCATTTACATGTTCCCTGCCAGACTAATTTTTTTAAACAAGAAATTTCAAGTCATTGTCTTTAGTTTAGGTTTCTTTATATTCTACATTTTTAAATCAGACAAAAGCAAGAGTTCTTTACAGAGAATTAAGCCAATAATTTTAGCAAAATGATACAAAAAACTTTCTTAAACCAAGTAAAAGATTTATAGTTACAGTAGAATAATAAAAAGGGGGTAAAGTCTGCCGCCTGTGGAGGGAAAACTGAAACGGCCATCCGATAACAGGCGGTCAACTCTGTAAACCATCTTTCTTTTCCAGCCCTGTTACCACAGGGTTCTCTTAAGGTCATTGGGTTTCTGGCAAAAGCATCCTGTAATGGCAGCTGCTGGAGCCTGTCCATGTTCCTCCAAGTACCTTTTAAGTCACATGGAGAACTCCAATTGTAACGTTTCCGCTCTAGTTCAAGGTATTTTGCTAGTAAAGCCATTGGTAACATAGGAGATCAGCCATGCATTATCTGCCCTCCATGGCAAAATAATTTTCATCGGTGCACAGCAGACTGGAGAACACTGGTAGTTACCCGAGCAGGAATCTACCAAAGCCAAAAAACAAGACAACATCAGCACATATCCTTCCAGTTAACATACAAGTGGCTCTCAATGTACTTTTAAATAGTTCGTTGCCAAAAGTAAGGGTGTGAATTTAAAATCCAATGAGCTACACAATGTTTCGCACCCACCTGTAGCTACACGAAGTTCCCTGTATTTTCCTTCTTTATTAGAAGTTAACATGGAAAATTCACCTTTCCAGCCAGAGGGGATGTTTTGAAGAAAAGTAAACAGAGCATAAACATGCACAGAAGAAAGAACAAACCAGATGAAAACACCACCAATGTGTAGAAATAGACTCAATGAATAATTAAGTTGGGAAAAAAAAAAAATTCCAATAAGAGGGTAAAAAAAATTTAATTATTTTCAATGGCTTTTAATTTTTGACGGGACATTGTGTTAAAAGACATTTCATTTCTTTCCAGAGCTTGACCTATTTCAATAACAGTGTAACATTATTTCAGTAAACTTTCACTGTGAAAGTGAAAAACCACCACCACACATCACTGCAATTTAAGAAGCGAGAAACGTCTTAAGTAACTGAATCAGTATTCAGTATTAATTTCAGTTGTAAACAGCTACAAATAGTAAGGCATACAGTAAAGGCCAACCAATGCAGACATAACCCGAAGCAGACCAGAATCTGCACGTCTCCCGCACACAAGCTTTCCAATACAAAGCTTTAGGTTTGCCCCCCCCCCTTTTTTTTTTTAAATTTTTTCTTTATTTTTGACCAAGGTCTGATAATTGTAATTTAAAGTGTTAAGCTGCCATTTACAGTTGGATCTTTTTAATGTCACAAACTACGAAGCAGCTTGTGCACAGTCAGCCAAGCACACAAAGCAGGAGGAGAAAACAGAAGAGGAACAGCAGGATTCTTCACCAACTGGAGATACAGGATTAGTGCAAGCTTAGGCTTTATAGAGAAAGTGAGGCAGCAGACAGTTATACAACAGAATTTCTTAAGGAACAGAAAAATCTCACAGCCTTTTTTTAATAAGAAGCAAAGCAAAGAAGCTCCTGAAATACTTAAGAAAGCATCCTTCAGCCATCAAGGTTCAGATTCCAACTGAAACTTGTTATTTCCCTGATGAAACCCGTTAATGCCAAAAGCAGAACAGACTAAAAAGCCAAAAGCTGCACACAAAAAGGCAGAAACTTCTACTGCACTGAAAGTGGAAAGGAGTTCTAAATACCCAGATCCAAGTCTGCCTACCTCCGAGATGCTCGTGTTCAAACTATTCTCATTAGTGTGTGAACATTTTTAAAATATAGATCTGAATAGATCTGACTATTTTTAAAATGACAGCTCGTAAGGAATGGGTAAGAATATAAACCAGTGAAAAATGGATACAGCTGTAGCAGAACGTTCCATTCACGACAAGACAGAGCCTCATTTGAGTAATATAGTCAATTGAGTCTTCCTACAAGTATTTTGATTTTACAATTCTGAAGCCGATCTGTTTTTGAATGGATGACACACTGCCGCATGAACATCCCTGGAAAGACATGCAATTCTCAAACAGCTAAAATTTAGACTTCATTATTTTATTTTATTGTTGACACTTGAACAGTTTTAGGGACTTTTTAAGTCACTAGTTTTGTCAATTCTGCTTAAGAGTCCAAGAGGAACAGCAGCAATAATTCAACTTTTGGAAGGACATTTACTTTTAGTTAGAGTTAGAGAAAAACCAATGCTTCATCAAGCATCTGACCAGAAGGCACAGGTACAACTATGAGATAATGTGAGGAGAAGAAGCAAAGTCGGATGTTTCCAAGGATTTTTTTTCCCCGCCCCATCCAAAGTTTTGGTGTCTAATGAGAAGCACTCACCCAGTGCTGCCTTCCAACGAAAGGAGACGAGCAGCTACTTGCCATGGTGTTCGAAAGGAATGCTATTCTGAGGTAGGGGAAAAGACAGCAATTTGTAACAATTCCACTGCCCCAATATATAAAGATGTCTAACAAATATCCAACCTAAACTTGCAGTAGCAAATGTATCTCTTGAGGAACTCTGAAATCAGACTTCTGTAAGGCATTTCTATCATATTGAGAGATACGTAAAAGGAACAAATCATATTCCTCAAAGAAAGCTGACAGGGTCAGAAGAGCAACGCAGAGTATGATGCCTATTAAGATGGATATATGGAGAAAGATTTGCTCATGAGGAGATGGAAAATGCAGAGGCATTGGGAAGCATGTTGCTTTTTCCCTAGGGAAGCGGCACAACACTTCAGTTGTTCAATGCCAGTGTTGGCTACAGTCTTCTAAAAACTTCCCCTGTCAAAGAGACGTAATCAAATATTTCTTTGTGCAGCATTCCAATCTTTTCTTGCAACTATGGAGAGAATACCTCTATTACCAGCAGGAAATATGCACAGCTTTGACTGTTGGGTGCTGAACACGCCACATTCAGGAAAAAAAAATTAAACAACTTACTGTATACCATGAGCAGTCGGATTGAACCTTCTGTGAAAGGAAATGAAGGCTACTCACCCACAACTAGACTCTTGAGATGAGCACTGCACTTTCGGGATGCAGTCTGTGCAATGTGGACAGACAGAACTGATTCAAAGTAGTCTTTACTGGAACGCTCATGACCTCCTTTACTAGGTTTCTTAACGTTTAAAGACTGACTATGTAAAGGAGACTTAGTGAACAGTTCGCTCATAGAGCCCAAGAGCAGAAGGATCTTTTAACAGCTGGTATGATTTTCTGTCCAGCACAGATCACAACTCTTCATTGCACAGAGACTTGTAATTTAGGCTTGCTTTAGACCTGAATACACCACCTAGAAATGAATACAGTTTTGATGCAAAGGCAAGGGGGACAGATGACCTACTTCTTTTAGTTCAGCAGCTGACTGCCTTCACTTAGACCTCCGTTTCACTCTTTAAATGTGAGTGGTTTTAATTTTAAGTCATAGGTTCTTCACATATATTTTCTGAATAAATGTCAGTTCCTGTTAAAATAATTGTCTCTAAAATACTATACCAACTAACTCAAGATGACCTCTTACCCTTCAGACAAACGGAAAGATGTTGATTTGAAATTCTTGCATTGTACAATCTGTTTCCCCAAGGAAACAGACCTGTTTTCCCAAGGTCAATTTTTACTGCTCTTCTTAGTGTTACAGTTTTCCAATTATTTAAGACACTAAGAAATGAACTAAGCACAATATTCCAGCACCCATCTCATTAATGACATGAAAGAACCTCTCCATTTCTGGTCATGACTGTATCATACATAAATTCAAGGATGAAATCATGCCCTTTCATGATGACATCACATAACCGCTCCAACATTACACCTAAAGCCTCCTCAGTCATTGGTTACCACAGATATAGTTCCTACATATAAGACAATGGTCTCCACTCCTTCACCCTAATCAGGTGTTGGAGTACTGCAGTAATACACATTTTATTGAATAGGCTTCACCCGACTGCTCAGCTCTCACTGATGTTTAGTGCTGTCAAATGTCTGACAACTTGCAGATTTTTAGCTGTTGCATTCAACTCCATATAATCGAGAAAAGTACTGAATAACGTGTGCCATAGAATTTATGTAATTTCATTAGAAACATTTAAGTTTCACAGACATGCTAGTTGTTACTCCAATAAACACTCATTACTTAGTGTTACAAAGTGCTAGTCTTTCTAATGAGAATGGTTTAGGTACTATGTGGACAATACCTTGGAGGTGGGGAATATACATGACATCTATTTTGCTATCCTTACCAATTACCATTTTTCCACAAGTGTTAAATTTCTCTGAGAAGAACTATTTTACATAAGAGAATTTAAGTTTGTATTAATCTACATTCCCAGCCTTAATTTTCAGTTTCAGTCTGAACTGATCGGAACTCATTTTGGAAAAAAGAAAGATAAAAACGTGGAGACATCTTTAAGAACTCTACGTAGAGCTAAGTAGCTTCACTATTTCTTTGAGTAACCTCTGCACATTTCCATTGCCCAGAGTTTAACAAGCAGTAGCCTTTCCTCTAGATGATGAGAGGTGGAGATTACAGATGCAGCATCACCTTACCAAACCAAGGCATCCAAATAAAATAAAATAACAAAACTAATTTATCAAGTTATAAATAGCAACTCTTACAAATGCACTTCTTAACATAAGACATCTGTAGATCTGCACAGCAAACTTTAAAAGCTGCTTTCTACCAGGAGTATGATCTAAGCACTTCCTGAAAAAGGAACAGTGGTCACCTATTTACTTAAGACTTACAAAGGAAACTAACACGCTTGGAATGGGCACGGACAAAGAGTTGCTGTTCTTTATTGTTCCCCGATAAGAAGTGGTATGGATTATTTTCTATATTCTTACACCTAGCCAATCAAAATTCTCCTTAATAACCTTGCCACGCGAGTTCAATACCTCAGGTTTTCATGACTAAGAACAAGGTATAAAGATAATGGGAAACCCATGGTTTTAATTGGTAACCTGGTAAACATCTATGGATAAATTTTGATTATGGGAGAACTACTTCAATGTTATGAAGATAGTAAGAGCATAAGCTATGAAGACTTGCAACTTGAGCCATCTCACCTGCTACGGAGTAAGCGAAAACTGGGAAAATGAAAAGCAAATTTTCTCTAACGAGCTCAAGGGGAAGTGTTATAAGGTAGAGTCTAAGTAAATCTCTCTTGCCTTCCAAATCTGAGAGGCCCATGGGAAGCTGTTTAAGTTATACTATGGTTGCACACTGTTATTCAGTCACCATGAGTAGAGACCAGCAGTGGTTCACTGCCTTGATAAGAACTAAATGAAGAAAACAGATGATGAACGATTAATTCTAACAAACTCAGAGAAGATCACGATTAGGCTGCTATTGGGATTATAAAGAGGTCAACCAAGTGATCCCATACTTGAAGCAGAGTGTTAAAAAGGGCGGGTATGGAAATGTGCCATTAAGCCACACTGTACTGTTGGCCCACGCCACAAATTATACATCTGATTACTCAAAGATTACTCTAAAGAATCTACAGTCCTACACAATCTCAGAGTACTCCCATTCTACAAGTTAGGCAGAAGCAAAATGTATCTGCAAACCCACCTGCATTACTTATACATTACGATGTTTAGAAAAGCATCACATGCACACTGAGCTACGTCAGCAATGTAACAAAAAAATGAAAGATGAAGTCTCTCCTAACACAGGCAAGTAACATCGCTGCACTTATTTCTGTTACTCCCGTTAATTAGTTATCAGACTGGCAACAGAGAGAAAGCATCTGAGATTTGCTCAGAATGCCAGAGACAAACCCTGGGCATACACACTATACCAGGAAACGATCTTTACATTTGAATAAATGTTCAGGGGGAACTCGGCACCACACCCTCACAGAACAGCTGAGGTGAGAAGGGACCCCTGGCGATCATCTAATCCAAACCCAACACCCAAAGCACAGTCAACTAGAGCAGGCCGCACGGAACAACGTCCAATTGGGTTCCAAGTAATTCAGAAGAGGGACACCTCTTAGGGCAACCTGTTCCAGTCCTTGCCCACCCTCATAGTAAAAAAGTTTTCTTATGTCTAAATGGTAACTTCTTATATTTCAATTTGTGCCCACTGTCCGTTGTCCACTCACTGGATATCGCTGAGGAGAGTCTGGCTGCACCTTCTTTACGTTCCTCTATCAGGTATTTATGCATATTTACAAGATCCATAACTATGCGCAGTTTTACCTTCTTTGTTTTCATACTATTTACAAACTTCAGACATAAAATATTTCAACGTGAGAATTTCTGGTGGCAAGAACTGTAGTTCAGTGAACAATTTAAGCTGGCAAAAATCACCACCAAAGTCAACACAGAAAACCTAACCTGTCTCCTATTCTCGTCCAGTTATTTCTTTATCCCTTGTGCAAGCATAAACATTTGTGCAGCTATGTGGTGAAACAATTCATTCAGCTGAAAATCAACCTAAAAAATCCCACTTTTGTTACAGAAGAATTGTTTCTCCAATTAAATTCACCCTGTCTTCATTAGAAATACCCACCTGGCCTCCATCTAAAAGAGCATTCCCACTAGCAGTATGATTTTATATATAAGAACATGTACTATCCAAAATAATTAATTCTGCCAATTAAATGATGAAGCCAAAAGGAACTGAGTTAATTTTTATCAATATGCTCTGGGAACGAGGAATAAAATGGGTCCACGGCAACAAATTATGCAGTTAGAACTCCAGCACAGCATTGAGGCATGATGGAAAAACCCCTAGGCGACTGCACCAGTGCTCATAACAGACTGCTCTCCCGGTAATATTGCAGTATGCCTACAGTACAGGTGATTCCCCATTCTGTAAGTAAGACTAAAGGTAAGCTATAAAAAGCTAGACCATACACTACTTAGGACAAGTCTGTGTGAATACCCTGGAAAAGGAACGCTTCAGCTATAGCATAAAGACTTAAAAATATATTTCAATATTTTTTATCAGTCTTAAAAAGAAGCATTCCTAAAATCTCTTTGCTAAGTCACTGTGACCAATGAGGATGATTTCAGTGCTGACTATGGCTATGAATCACTGTATCATTCATCCTCCTGCCATCCTCTTCAAATGAGCCTTCTGTGACCTATCCAGCATCCACGTATGTGGCTTCTTATCTGCTCTGAACTACAGTACTGCACTACAATGTTTCTTCACTTTTGCACTTTTCTTTTCTTCACCAACTATTTCTTGTCTATTCTGCACCAACATTCTCTGCTCCGTTGATTTGGAAGCATGACTCACAACTGCCTCTAACTTACTCTGCTTCCTCGTTGATAACAGATAAAAGAAATTGGATAAGCAAAAGAGCTAAACACCATAATTGTAAGTAAAAATGTTGTATCTCCAGGATTTAGCATCATCTCGTACACCAATGACTCTGTATTGCTTTGAGTACTTTATGCTTATTGCTGCCAAGGTAAAAAAAAAAAGTTTTCTTTACAGTAGTCTACAGCCACATCACAGACATTCAGTTAAAATGTCAAGTATTTATATGAGCCAACATCATCTGCAAAATCAGTATGACATCACATCAATTAGCTGGTATGTTCTTTTGGCAAATTAACTTTATCATATCACCCTCATTTTTCCATTACACAGCAATCTTTTTTACCTGTGAAGTTGACATGCGAGAGGTATCTTGTCGGCCTGTTAAGTCAGACGACGAGATATTGACTGGGGCACCGCGATGCAATCTCATACTCACTTTCCTTTCTCGTTCCATACCAGATACTGGCCGAGGAGAGGTGTTGGCTGTGAGAAAATAATGCATTAGATTCCCATAATGAGAAATGGGATTATAACCTGGTCACTGGTAAAATTACACTCTCATTGTTTGCATATGAAAATTCCACAGAGTCAAACAAGAGAAATCAAGGCCTTTGTTTTACATTCACAGAAATCTAAATAGCAATTGGCAGGTTAATGACTGTACACAATTACCTTTGATCTACTGAAAAGCAAGGGGGAGAAAAAACAAACAAAAACCCCAAATCCTGACCACAGACAAATACCATTCAGGTATCCTAATTCTAATTTAGAATTTCCAATGACCAGGAGCAAACTGCAAATTAGAGTCGTCTACAAGGTGCATCTATCCAGGTATTTGCTTACTTACCAGCATGTGAAGTTGGGGTAAGAGGAGTAGGAGGAGCTACATCTTGCGTTCCTCTCAGCCTGCCAGAAGCAGTGGAGGGTAACCCACGCACAGCTGGATTTCGTGTATGTCTCAATCTTTCCTCTCGTTCTCGTCTTTCACGTTCAGCATCTTCAGCCGCCCTGCTTGCTCCCTGTGGGTCAAGAGTAGTGAACAACCTGGGGGATTGCTGAGCTTACAGCTATATATTCAGATAAAAATACTGAAAAAAAAGAACTGGACAACCCATGAATTGAAGTTTGCTAGGGCATTAGACACCTCCTCAACAGCTGCAAATGACCTGTGCTGAAGATCAAGGTGGGAGAAAATAATAATTCCGCAACCTAGCACGGTGACTGCCCTGAAGGAAGTATCTCAGAAGCCCTACACATTTAAAACTCTGTAACTTCAGCTTAGTTGTCATTCAACTCATCCAACAGCCATCTCATGGCTCCTGTATCTCCTGCCTTTCCTCATTTCCTGATCTTTTTTCTAGACAATATAGCTTCCAGGAGGAAAAAGGCAAGACAAACTTACAGTTTCAGTTGAGATACTCAAAACTGACTATGCAGTAAAAAAAAATACCATTCCAAAAAAAAAAAATTTTTAGAAAGCTATGTCAGCTACTCACAAATTTCAGCATGTTCCAGTCAAACACATAGTCATACGAGAACCCTTGTCGGTGGAAGAGGTTTCTGAATAATTGCCTTAGATAGGAATAGTCCGGTTTGTCATCAAAACGCAAAGAACGGCAGAAATTCAAGTATGTGGCAAATTCAGCTGTAACAAAAGAAAGCCTGTTTTTTTCCTTCATCTTCACGTTTGCTTTTTATAATCCTGAATCACCAAAAAAGACTCCCAACCACCCCAAACCCAACAAATAGGGAATCTCCTAAACATAAGAAAAAGAATAATGACCTAATACCAGAAATCTATGGCAGGCAACACTATAGCCCACCTATCAAGTCAACCCTGAAAAGGAAATTATTTGTCTGTCACAGAATAGATCTCATTTGTCATCATCAGAGAGGAACCAATATTAGAGTTCTTTACCCAACAGTTGTGGGGAGGGGAAGGGGGAGAAGTTTAAAACTACAGCTGAGCAAAGAAAAGAGAGTATTTTTTTTTTGCCCTTCTTTGCTTTGAATATATTTAAATGCAATTTATTGCAGGACATGGAATAGCATCTCTTTGTTGTTAAGTCACGTAAAGATTTATGTCTGCTACCAAACAAATCATGCAAAAACTAGGGGACCCACATAAATTTCCCATATGCGTCATATTACAATTTTAGATTTGCAATAACCTGAACGCCTGTTTTATATGGCACACAAAGTATTAGTTACACAGCAAAGAAACGAATATCGTTGTGAATTCAATGTGCCAGAAATAATAGCATCAAAATACCAGCTTTTCAGTTCAGGTCTTTCCAGCTGAAATAATATATTAATAACTTACGTTAAGAAAGAAATTCTAACAAACAGCACAAGAAAACTTGATTAGCCTTCCCTGCCTGTTAACCCCAGAGAAAAAATATACTGAATGTAAAGAAACACATATGAAGCAACATTTGAAACAAATCAAAGACAGTAAGTTTTCATAGAACCCAACAAAAACTATAGTTCTCCTTACCGTACCTAGCTGCTGAAGCCAAGAGCGTGTAAAGAATAGAGACAGAACTATTCATGAAAGATCAACAATATTCTCCAGTGGCAGCTAATGTTAACAAGTTTTAAAACAGATTTAAGTATAATTTTTCAGGGCTCAAAAATGCCTAGTTATTACTGTGGTGTAAATACCAAATTGAGAAAAAGAACAGCTTTGAGGCATGATGCTAGGATACAGGTGGGTTTCTTATGCCTCTCATAGATGCTGACCATCAACAGGCCAAACTAGATGAACCTGGAATGACAATTCCCAAGTCAAACAACTGCAGTAAGTAAGAGGTGCATCTGACTACACAATCCGATTTATCCAAGAAACAGTACCCACACATATGAAGAAACGGGTAGTTTTGCAAAAATCTATTTGTCTGTTAGAGTTATCCAGCCAGCATAGATGCATGCACGCATAATGCGGTGCAAATCACATGTACCAAGCTATACTTCAACTAGAGGGCACCACAATGATTGTTTACTAATAGCTAAGACCAGGGATAAATAGAAATGGTCTACGATCACCAAGATCCTGGTCTTGAAAGCACAGTATCTTTGGCACGGTGTATCCAATCATGGGGTTGTGGGGGGAAGAGAAAGAGAGAGAGAGAGAAAGAAATAAAAAAAACTGGTAGAATTCATTGTAAAGAAAAAAGAAATACCACTATAATGTGAACATGTAGGCCTAGTGCCACATAAGAGTAACTTACAAGGATATCCTTTACACAAAACCTCAATGGGTGTAGACATTTTCTTTTCACTGATACGTTCGTATTTCTGCCTCTTTGTTGCTGCTTTCAGTCCCTGCCAGGGGAGGGAGCCCAGGTTAAAATACATCAGTACATAGCCCAAGGACTCCAAGTCATCTCTGCGAGATTGCTCTACAACAGCATAAAAAAGTGGACTCATTAGGTTTCATTTTCTACTGGAAAAACAAAAGACTGTGCAACAAGACTGTCATAAAAACCCTTAGAAAAACAAGAGATATTTGAGAGTTACTATGCCCATGATAAACTCATCCAGTATAAGAAAAGGCCTACCACCCTTGCAGTTATTAAAAAATGTGCTAATTCCTGAGAATTACAAAGTGACCGAATCCCACCCGATCAAGAGACAGGAAGCCAAGCATGCTGCACTTAGTGCCAGAACTAAGGAGACTGTCTTCTGTGTTTCCATAAAGCAACATCTACTTGCACTAAAATTATGTCTATCGACACTATTCCTATTTATTGCTTTCCCCAGCTCACCAATTCCAAGATGAGTGTTGATGGATGCATAACGGGCAGTTCCTGTTAAGTTTTTATTTTCACGATATGGAATATGTTGGTGAGTTCGAGCATCTCGATACTTCTTTGCTAATCCAAAATCTATTATGTAGACAAGATTGCCTTTCTTCCCCAGGCCCATTAAAAAGTTATCTGGCTTCACGTCTCGGTGAATGAAGTTCTTAGAGTGAATATATTCAATCCGACTAATCTAAATACAGAGAAAAAAAAATAAAAAAAAAAGTCATCGTCGAGAGACTAGGCATACACCGTTTTTCCTTATAAAAACACTAGCAAAACTGTTTTAATGATAAAAGAGGTAAAGAAACTTTTTATTGTAAAATTTAAGGGCGTTAAGGAGAACATAATTTAGAAGACAACGGATAAACCTTCTATCCAGCTCTTTCCCTGTATCTATTTTACATTTGTTTCCAAAAAACTTTCTTATGGAATTTCTTTGTCTTTGAGCAGTGCAACACCTGGTTTGCAAACAGCACAGGCCCAGTTTTTAAAAATCAAATTAAGACTTTGTAATCACTTTTGTTGGGGCACTTTATATTTACAGAAACAAAATTATTTTTGAGTCTTTTCTCTAATGACACAGACTATTCCCCTCTGAATTACAGAAATAAAACGTACTTGGTTATGGTCTCTCAAGGAATTTTAATATCCCAACATACTACACTATCAAGTTAAACAAAGCAGTTTCCTACCATTTGGTCAGCGAGTAATAGGACTGTCTTGAGACTAAATTTCCTTGAACAAAAATTGAAGAGATCTTCAAGACTCGGTCCCAACAGCTCCATCACCATTACATTGTAGTCCCCTTCCGCTCCACACCATTTAATTGTGGGAATACCCACTAGAAAAAAAGAAACAGTTTATTCAGTATAACAGTTGGATTTATACAGTTCATACACACAAATCTTCAAGGCTCTCTGAAAGGGTCATTACTAAGAATGTTTGTATTTACAGTGTAGCTTAATATTTTATGCTACCTTCAGCCATTCTGAAATGAAGTTCGATAATTATGCAGCAGAACCAATATAAAATTATAGCAACAGAGATCTAAAAATAGCCTTTTTCCTCTTCCCCAGAAACCTCCCAGTCTTTGTGCTTAGCTTGTAACTTGGAAGTATTTAGTGGTTTTGCTGGATTTGAACCTTAAGCATTTTACAGGTATTACCAAGATGGAAACAAGGAGCAAAATGGAAGTCTGAAAATAAAAACACTGACAAACCACTAAATATTATTACTGAAGAAGGCCTTAGAAATTAAATTCTTATTTTCAAAGCCTACAAGATCACCATAAAACACCTCTCCTATTTCAATTTGCAATGAATTTTCACCCTCGCTTCATATTCTTGTTTGTCTTATAGTTCCATTTTATTTGCTGTTTGGTGAATATCTACCAAAGTAGCATTGTTTACAAGAGGCTTGAGAGCGATAAAATTAGCCTCGCTTTACGCAGAATTTCAGTAAAGTTATTTCACACAAAACTATATAATTGCTCAAAAATTTTCAATTAAACCCGTACAGAGCTAGCCTTATTCAGAATTTCAGATGCCTTTACTTTGAGTTAATTGTATGCATTTTGAAAGTGAAATGGTATAATTCATCCATTTTAAACTCTTACCTTTACTTGATATGCATTATTTTTTCCTGAATTCCCTTCACAGAGAAACCCTTATTCGGATGGAAACTTAACCTTCTGCCACCTGCCTCTGCAGCATCCATCCTCAGAAGGAATCTGCCATCATAGCCTTAGTAAGCCCCTAAAGGAAGCATTTTACTCTATGAAGGGTACTCAGGTTACACGCAGGCGGCAACCAAATGAGGCAGGAATTAAAAAGTAACTAAACGCAAATACGCGTGATCATCCATTCCCAGATGTATGATTACTGTACTTTGCATTTGAGATACAGTGTGGAATGTAGTCTTTATGCAAAGTATAGCCTCACTTAAGAAGAATTCAAGGGACTATGAAACAAAAGCAAAACTTAACTACACAGAGTTTATGTCCCAGAATTGCATGGGGATCTTACATTTGCAGAATTCCAAAATATAGGAGTGAGTTATCCTAGCAGAGTACCATGCAGTAGCTACAAAGCTGCTTCACTCCTCTACTACTAATGCCATTTTGTGTTAGAATTCCCACAGCAAGGAAATATTTTTAACTCAGAAGAAAGAATACTAACTATCATATATAACAAAAGTTAACCTGAATTTACTAAGTTTAGAATTGTGCTACTATAATAAGCAAGTCAGGTCAAATGCTCCAGAACAGTGGTTACCATCTTTCACTGACCTGTGAGAAACAAAAGTGTAATGGCAGTGTACTGCCATACGGGACCATACTTTGTTACACACTGCTCGAGGTTTTCACATTTTAACGTTCTGGGACCATGGGCAGCATTGGAGGGTCTTAGTGCTTATCATGAAGTTTTGTAGCCATGGATTTGGAAACTGCTACTCTACATTGCACACAGCCCCCTTTCCCATCTCCTCCTGAGATGTCAAAAAGAGATCTTAACCATTAAATACGTCCAGTTGGTAGATACATAAGACAAAAAAAGTTAAATCTCTGAAGAAGAAAGATAATTTGCTTGCCTCCACCCTGCATCATTTTGTAGATTTTACTCTCGATGTGGAGCTGAGGATGTTTGGTTTTCACACATTCCAACTTAATTGCAACCTCCTCCCCGGCAGCAATATCAGTTCCTAAAACCAGAATAATTTAAAACATTGGTCAAAATATTTTTTAAGATCCATTTCCTTTGTCAAGACAAGAACAAAACAAATATTGGCAAACTACTTCTCGATGAGAAACATCCAGAGATTATTAAGTACTTTCAACCACGATTATCTAAAAGTTATTCTGAAGTTTTACAGCTTCTCTCCAACAGACTAGCAGTTTAAGAGACAACTATTAGATGCTGTAGCACAGGAAGCCAAACCTGCTGCTATCCCATTCCAAACATAATAGGAGTACATCTTCTGAGGGGTGTCTTTCCACTTCCAGTTTGCGGTGGAAGTGCTCAGAATGAGTGTTTACAGGTGTGGCATGTATCCCTGCCAACCTAAGAAATGCTAGGAATTCAGATCACCTCCTCTTACGCCTTGGAAACACAGACTACAACTTCCCTAAATCTCAACATACTCCAGATGTATTCTGACACCTTATGATTTTATCCGGTTGGAAGGCAGATTATCTAGAATCAAGAATATGTCCTCTCAAACCCCTTTTTTTAAATCTCATTAAATTCTTGTTTCAGGAATCAAGTGACTAAAAAACTGGCTTACCTGTTCACTTTCAAAGTTTGAACGTATGTAGGGAAAAACCCTGAGTCAAGAAACGCTTGCCTCCACCCTGCCTGTGACATACTGTCACAGCCAAGCAACCTAGGAACTACAGGGAAACGAACTGGCAAAAGGAGATGTGTGACACTTTTTAGACATATCACCAAGTCTCTCTACTTTCAGAACCTGGCTTTCTCTTTTCTGCATTACCTCATGGTTTAGTATCACATGAAGTATATCACCTGCTGTTTGTTCTGATCCCCACTCTTAAAAGCTTAACTTGAGGCCTGCCAGTTTTGGTTTGGAAAGAAACAGTAAGCAATCATTTTGAACTCACTTCCTCCATGATGATCAGGATTTCATAGACTTCTAAACCCTAGGACAAAATTTCTAAAATAACTCTGTAACCAACAAAACCTTAGCTTCCTTTAAGGAAAACAATAATATCTGAGAAGTAGTAAGAAGCAGTATTACGAGAGGGATCAATAATTAAACAGTAGTAATAAGCAGTATAATGAGAAGTCACCATTTCTAAGTGAAAAAGATAGTCTAGAGTTGCAAAAGTATTTTCTTTTAAACTACAAAATTCCAATTTACTTGGAATTGCAAAATCCTCTACCATACGGAAAGCCTTGGAAATTATTTTAGTTAGTTTAAAACCCAAAATTAATTCTTAAGAAAAATATATACGTAATGCAAAATTAATGAAAAGACAGCAACTGCAATGCCTTTGTGACTCGTATTTCATGGACTAAGCAACAAAACTCTGCCCTCCATTTTTTTATACTATTTAGAATATCTGGGAATCCATTTCCTTCATATCTTCCTCTGGATGGTAACTTCAAAAGATGCAGGTACACTAAATTCCTAAATTTTATTTTGTTTAAGTTGTCCACACTCCTTTATTTACAATAGTGCCTTACCTTTCAAAATCCTGTCCCACAGACCCTGCCACTCTGAGCAAGCAAAGCTGAGGGCATTCCAAATTCCAGAAGACATATTTTGAAGTATGAGGGAGAATAGGAGAGAATATGAAAGGACAATGATAATAACAACAGAGACGTCAGCTCTGTATTCCAAAGAACTGATCAAAAGAAAGAAGGTCCCTCCCCTCTACTCTGGAATGTCTTCAACACCCTTGTAGCTGCATTAAAAAATAATAAGAGGGGGACTGGAAACAGGCAAAAATAATCAAATCTTCCTTTTCAAAGCATAAAACCAAGGGCAAAATCTACACTGAGGTAATCTTCAAATTTACTAAGCGCTATCAGAAGGCATGGGCACTTAAAAAATTCATGACTTCTGAAAAAATTTTAAAAGTTATTTTAAGGCACTTATGTCCTACTGTACAGGCTGAACATCCAAGTAGAAACTTGGGGTTTTTTTTAAAAAACCAACACATTTCATTACCACAAAAAGCATAGATTTCAAATGCTTCTGTTTAACCAGATAACAGTAGGCAAAGCAAATGGGCCTCTACAAAAGGCGTCAGTCCTTGAGAAACAGCCCCCCCATTCTGTTAGCTGGATCTTCCAGGTATCTAATTCTGTGCTAGTTCCTGGCTCAGGCACGACATTTACAGCAAGTCCTGAAAGTAAATCTATGTTCGCTACTTAAGAGATAAAAAGGAGAGGTCAAAAACTGAGGATGAGGAATTCTTGTGCAAAAGGCAGCATGGTAGTAGTACCGATACACAGAGAACTATTATTTCCTGTGCAACTTTACTGGTGTGGGCTGTATGCATAAACATAAAAGTAACAAACAAGAAAATGCTTATTTTACTTTCACTTCAAATTTATACTGTAATATAAATTGATTTACCTGGGCAGTAGTCAAATGCTAAAGTAGGAGTTTCTCAAATCACCTAAAATTAGCTAATGAGGATTTTTGCACAAGCATACCATCGTTCTCACAATAGTCTTCAATCTTTCATGCAAGCATTGCAGAGAGAAAGAATCACAATCTCTGCCTCTAGACAACCACATGCCTTCAGCTAGAAACATGAGATTTTTCATCAGGTATATGATCTATATTACGGATAACCAGTATTTCATTATCTGCTAACAAGCAGCTTTATCTAACAAATTATTTTGAAATGCCAGCTGTGCGCTGCAACATGAAGCACTGCTGTCTAGGAAGAAAAAACACCTCTCATACTGCATACACTGCCAAACACTCCACATACATTAGCTAGCGACGTTGGTTTTACCCTCCAGACGTATGCAGCTAATGTACCTTAGCCCCTGCAAGTTTCACCTCCCCCGCTTTTTGACTTGTTTTTTTAAGTTACCACAATTTTCAAATGCAGAGCACTCATTTCTGTGTGGCAGGATGTAAAATTTATATTTCTCTGAACTTAACCCATTTCTTCTGTTTTAAGAGTTTGCAGAACATTTTGAGTATTTTAAAAATGCTAGCTTTCAAAACTTGTTGTACCCACTACTGCTTATCATAATCATAAGCAGTAAACCATTATGATAGAGAACTACACAAACAGACAGGCAAAGACAATGCCAATCCTGCAAACTTTACAATTGCGTAGAAATCATGGTAGCAGAATAAGATATACACATTCGGGCAACATTCAAGCAACAGGATAGCCAAACTATGATGATTCTTCGAAGGATTTGAGGGATTTTTTTAACTGCAACCTAGTCATCCATAGTTGTGCCATTTTTTTCTTAGGCCTCGCAAGAGAAACAACATCCTTATGACAGCAATTTTTCCTAGTCCACTGCAGTGATATTTAACCCTGATGCACGTATTTCTTTCCCAAAATATGTTTCTGACCGTGGTGGGTTTTTTATTTCAAATTAGGGGATTTCTACTGTTACCCCCATTTTACAGATGAGAAGATTAATGGTGCCCAAGGTCACAAGACAACAATGAGACAAGGCAGCTAAATAAGCCAGAATTTCCAATTTCCGCGCTGTCCAAATTAGGACATGGATGTCAACAAAATATTAAATTGCTACTGCTGTGCCCCCAGCAAGGTACTTCATATCAAAGGGCATTTCTCGGACAGCAGCGCAGCCTGAGCTCCAGCCGGGGTGAAATGAGGTCCCGAGGGCTGCCCCCAGCCCAACCCCGCCGGGCTGCAAGCGGGCACGGCAGCGAGCAGCGCCCACCCCAGCCTGTCCCCCGACGTTCTCCACAGAGCCTCAGACCCGCCACGTTCGTTCCCAGCGAGCCACCCTCCTTACCCAGGTAGATGTCCCCGAAGGAGCCGCTCCCGATCTTCCGGCCCAGCCGGTACCGGTTCCCAACCCTCAGCTCCATGGCGGCAGCTCGGCTCGTCCGCGACCCGCCCCGCCGGCTTGCGCTCTGTCGCCTCACAGCCCTGCGGTTCCCGATGCCATCGCGGCTTTGGTCGCGCTCGATACTAGTGAGACAGGCAGCACCGTCACCGTAGCTCCCGGGAAGGATGGATGCGGATTCCCCGCAAGACCGGCCGCTCAGCCTCTCCGACTGCCGGCCGCCATACTGCGTGACCTCACTTCCCTAGCAACGGGGGCGGGGTGTGCTGGCGGCGGGGCCGGGCGCCGGTCTCGCCTGGCGCGCGGCTGCGCTCGCGCCTCCCGTCTGCCCCGTCTCTCCGTCTCGCTTCAGGCGTCGCCGCGCGGCCCCCGTGGGGAGAAGTCGTTCGCGGCGGCACCGGCTGCTGCCTCGTCGCGTCAGCCCAAGGACCGGGCCCGCTCGGTCCGTCTGCGCCGTGCCGCGAGGGTCTGCCGGGCGGAGAATGTGGCCTGTGGCCTCCCGGGTCATCGCAGTGGAGAGGTACGCCGGCTGCGCTGGGCTTCGAGGAGCGCTCGTTTGACCGTGGGGCGTCAGGGACAAAGTCTGAGTCACGACCCTACAAATTTCAGGGAAAAAGGTGTCATTCCTGCTGGGGAGGAGTGTTGGGATCTCTGCAGCCTGCTGTGGGGTGGAGGAACTACGTACCTCTGCTACGGTGGAAGATGAGTGGTGAGAAAATGTTACTGTTTGCACGTCTTCTCCTTTTCTTGCAGCAGGACCCCTTGAAAGCACGACCTTGACAGGCTAGTGGTCTTATATTGGGTGATTCGAGGTTGCCTTGTCTTATGGGGAAACAGGGGACTGCACTTGCCAGTGCGTAGATGGATTATGAAGCCAGCTTCTGACATGAGCCAGGTTGGGCTGCAGATGGCAGTGGACGGTGGTGTAGAAGGGCTGGGAGTATTGAGAGAGGTGTAGGGTGGCAGAGGGAGGGAAAGTTAAGTCACAGTAAGTTTCTAGGCAAAGAGTCTCTAAGTACCCTTCCAGTTGTTTCCTGTGCTGTCCTGCAAGGGGGAATTTTTCTGTGTCCTGAAAGTGAATGAAATGTATAAGCCTGCATCTTGGAGACGCTTCCTGCCAGTGATGCTGCTGAGATGCAGGGTTTTCTGGATCATTCTCCCTGGTTGGCGTTGCAGACCCAACCGTGAAGGCAGAGGTTGCTGTGTGGTGTGCCAAGGCCTGAGCTACAACTGCCTGTCGAGCAGGAGCTGCTGTATACTCCTTGGAGGTAAGAAGCAGCATCTGAGCAGGAGGACTAGGCTACAAGGGTATATGGGTACCCGTGTTTTTCTGTGGAGGGTGGTTGTTAAGAACCTGCAGCATAAGTGTGCAGGGAGGGGTGAGTCAGAGAATACATGCATTAGGAACCTGATGGGACCATGTCACCCCTCTTCAGATGTGTGGCATGTGTAGTGTATTCCTCTCTGCACTATTGCTGAAGAAGAGTTCAGGAAGACCCTGCTGCCAACTCGTGAGGTTCAGACTGGACCCCTTTGCTTTCTAAACTGCTTCTAGTTGGTTTAATACAGCTCAAGCTGGGTGCTTCCAAGAAGAGGGACCCCCTTGGTTATTTTTCCGTGCTTTTTAAAGCCTCACAATCTATGACATAAGCTGATCATGCACCCGTTCATGCGACAAATGCGTGTCTTTTGTCCAATCAAGTGACCTCTTCAATGATTGGAGTTTTGATGCAGGTGCTTTTACCTCCTTACACAGTTTCATAATCTTTGTCCCATCTGCACCTGAATCTCATCTGTCTTCTGGATTTCATCCGCCTTCTGCTGACTCCGGGTAGAATGGTCTCTTTCTTTACTATCTGCACCTGAAATTCACGTGTCTTCTGCTGACTCCAAGTAGAATGGTCCTTTTCTTCATTTCCAAGAATTATAGTTCAAGCATACAATCTTCATTAATATTACTCATACAATTTTCTTATGTTAGTTAAATTACAATGTATCAAAGTCATACAAAACTACTAGCCATCCTTCTTGGACTAAGGAGGAGTTCAGCCTAAGTTCACTATGTTGCTGTGTACAGCTCATGGCCTAAGGCAGGCTTCACCAATCTAGCTACATATGCTAAGCAAAACTTCAGTTTACAACAACCATTGAGGTCTGAGTCCTGCTGCATAGAGGGGAATCAAATACCAGCAAAACTTTTTATGTGTCAGGATATGGTATCCCAGAGTTTTCCTATGGAAAATGCGTGTGAATATGTGTCAGATTTGCATGGGGAGTGCTTGTAGAGCACTGCAGACTCAAAACTGGAAGGGACCTTTGTACTGAACATTGAGGGGCTTTGGCTGTTTTTCTCGCTGTCATGCATGCGATCCCTGTTACTTGGCCTGCAGCAGTGCTGAGATAATCATGGTTCCCCGCAATCTCCTGTGCTGAGAGGAAAAGCTATGTGCTAGAATATGAGGAGAAAGCTATGTGGAGAAAATGAGACTAGTGTACTCGTTGCTGTATGTATTAGGCAGTGCACTGTGCAAGACTGTGCTCCACAGCCTCGGAGTTGGGGGTGTTCTGATGGGATGGGCAGAACTAGTAGCAGGAGTACACAAGAACAGCTCAAACATGAGCGATCAGCCAAAGACAGGGGAGAAAGCAATGGTCTATTAGTTGGGGTGTTGTACCATATGTACAGATTGAGATGTGGGTTGTGTAGATCATACTGAGTCACTTAAAGCAATTAAGGTTTAGAGCACAGTGGCAGAGGCAGTGGGTTCTATTTGTGTTCACAAGAGGGCAAGCTTTGTTGAGTTCTGCTTAGATACATAACCTTGTACATGTGGAGGAAGCTGCAGTGCTGGTATGGAAACGGAAACTTTTTTTTTCTTCAGTCTTGGCCTTTGTGGTAGGAGGCAGGCTGAACATAGGACCAGAACTGTTGATCACAGCTGAGTAAGAGTTTCAATGCCCTTGACTTTCATCAAAAAGTGTAGGTGTGGGTATATAGAGGGAACAGTGTGGTGTCTTGGAATGTCTTCTACCCAAGGCTAGCTATGGGCCAGTGTTCCCCCTTTCCATCAGTGGTTTGCAAATCATGGGTTATTACTCACAGCTCCAGCAAGGATGTTGCAAAACTACCTATCAGTCAAGCTTTTTTATCCAGACAAATCAGAGTCATTTGCTTTCTCCTCTCTGGTCTTGCCTCGTGATGACCACGAAAGGTCTGAGCATAGTAGTTTGTAGTTCTTTATGGCAGTGCATGGCCATTACGTGGTTTGCTAAATGTCTATAACTAACACAATTCATAAACCTAAGTATAATTGCTGAAATTATTACTATAGAGCATAGAACCAAGTGAGAAATTTCTGCAATTGCTGAAAATGTCTCCAAGTGACAGAATGAGAGATGTATGCACAGTACCTATGACTGAAGGGTAACAATCACTGCTGAGCAATGTTCTGGCAGGCCATGTATCTCAGATCCTCGTTCTTGCCTCAGAGTCTCCATCATGGCATTAAAACTTTGTCAGCCATTGCTTATCAATGCAGTTGTGGTAAAATCTGTCATTCTTCAAAAACATACAGTAAAATTCAATGTCCTACAGAAAAGCATAAACCAACAGTTACTATATAAGCACATGAGGATATCTAATGCACAAGTGGATATACTGACATAAAAAATTACAATCTCTGAACTCTGTTTTAAGTTGAGATTGATTGGGGTTTTTTCCTGAAATTATGCAGAGTGCTCTGAAGTACTTTATTTTGTCTGGCTTTCAGTGGTGCATTTTGCTGGCAGCCCGGTAGCATCTTGCTCGGGCAGTGCCGCTGGCCAGATGTCCCTCCTCCTTGTGTAGCACACAAAAAACCCCCAGTCAAACAATAACTGTGTATTTTTGAGATAGATAGTGTAATGGTGTCAAGTCACAGCTGTGCAAGTTAAATTAGTGCCAGAGGAAAGCCAAATACTTTTGGAGTATGAGTATTTTTATCAGATGTATATAAACATAAACGCAACTTCTCAGCATAAAGTGAATGACTGAGCTTTGTTCTTTATTGTTCCTTTTGCTCTTCACAGTTTTACCCTTCCCTCTCGGCTGCGTTGACCCAGTGAGCGAGGTGAGCAGCAGGAGCAGCAGCGCGAGGGCTGTAGCTATGGTGGTGGGTCCGTCTGGTCTGAGTGTGTGCCATACTTTTGCTGTTAGGAGGTGGAAGAGAGTGTGTGCCTGGTAAATCCAAGAGCAGTCAAAAGCTGGAAGGGAGCCTGAGCAGTTTTGGTGGCGCAACAGCAATTTGAAAAGATCTTGACCGTTGGGAGAAACAGCCTGGAAAAAAATCACCGCTTTTTTGCAAGGAGGCAGTTTAGAAGGACAGGTGGGTTGCTGTATCCTTTAACAAAAATATTCAACTTGGGACGAATGGGGTGAGGAAACCTTGGCTCTGTGTAGGCTCGAGAAAATGTACGTAGGCATCTGTGTCTGTCACCTGCATGTGTCTGGGAAAGTGGCTCTAGTGCAACTAAAGCTGCCAGTGAGCCAAAAAAAGGCAAGTTTGTCCCAAAAACGCAAAACCTCTAGTGGCCTGTATCAACAACTGTGCCAGAGATGATGCCAAATACTTTTTCCTCCACTTGGCTGTAGTCTTTGCAAACCTCTGTGAAAGAAGGAAGCTTTAGATTCCTACCAAGCTTTATACTAAAGGATTTTTCCCCCCTCTCGTCAGAATGTCAACTGCCGGCGTTTCTCTGTGGTCAACCTTTCTTCTGCCACGACAGTACAGGACAGACGGAAAGGATCTGGTGTGCTCTGCGAGTACAAGGTACGTCTCCGATGTGTGTCTGCATTTTTCCTAAGGTCCTTGTAGTATGGCCTTTGAAGTTAACATGAAGGATGTGACAGCTCTCCTTCTATAGTTTTTCTATGAAATATTTTAATACAAATACTAAAAATAAATTAAGGTCTGTTCTGGAACATGTTACCCCCATGCGAAGCTTACTTCCCTCCATTTATTTTTCTTTTCCTGAAAGCATAATCTTCTATTTCTGCCTGCTATCTATTAAATGATACTGTGAAAATAATTTTGTACTAAAAGAGGGAAGAAACTGTTCATAAGAGTTCACGTGTTCAGAAGAAGCAGCCTTTGTTTTCATGATAAAAGCTTTATGCTTTTTCAGTCAGTAAATTTTAAAAATATCTTATGTAGTACTCAAAAACCTTACTGAGATACTGGCATCTGTACTAAGCAATCAAGCTCAAAGAGGCATGGACAAAATGGGACAAATCAGTGTCACTTCTGCATGTTTTCTAGGCTTTCCCACGAAGCATCAGCAGCTGCGTAACTAGTGATGGCGAGTCGTGGTGTGGTTTTCATGAGTTGTTGCTTCCAATAATGTCCTTTGTCCGTAACCTACAGTGTGCCATTTTCATTTCAGTTGGAAAGAAATTTTTCCGAAATATAAAAGTTTGTTATTCAAAGAAGTTGCCTTTTATGAACTTCCCATCAGAGTGGATCTTCAGAGATGATGCACTTGGCAGTAGAAGTCATCAGCAACAAGCCTTTGCGCTCCCTTTTAAAAAAGAAAAAGAAAATTCCTTCCAAAGGCCCAAGCACAGCACGTCTTCCAATAATTGGTGACCTGGCCTGTCTTTGGGTTCTCAGTTGTAACAGCCGAGATACCATAAAAATGTGTTTCTCTGCATTTCAGCACAGCCAAAAGCATTAGCCAATCTCTAGTCCATTTTGGTAGCCTCATGGCTTGCAGCACAGGCAATTTGATTCCACACACACCCTGCCGCCCTGAAAAGTAAAATCATTTGTGGGACCTTTTCTCTCGCTGATTTTTCTATGCTAAATGAAACTTCTAAAAAAAAAGTTAAATTGTATAATTTACAAACTGACTTGCATGGTTTAAACTGCAACTGCCAGTATAGCTGTAGCGTACAACTTATGAGGTGTACTTTAGCAGTTAGGTATTTGTTCTAAAGCTTTAAAAAGAGAGGCAACTGAATGTAACGGGGGTTTCTTTTTCTGATATTTAGGCGGCGTGCTCTGAAGTACTTTATTCCTGTCTCGCTTTCAGTGGCGCATTTCCCTGGCAGCCCAGTAGCATCTCTCAGGCAGTGCAGCTGCCCAGATGTTCCTCCTCCTTGTGTAGCACACAAAAAAAACCCATAGTCAAATTATAGCTGTGTATTTTGGAGGGAGATAGTATCAATTCACAGCCGTGCAAGCTAAATTAGTGCCAGAGGAAAAGTCAAATACTTCTATAGTATAAGTATTTTTATGGAATGTATATAAATATAGGCACACCTTTTCAGCATAAAGTGAATGACCGAGCTTTGTTCTTTATTGTTCCTTTTGCTCTTCACAGTTTTACCCTTCTTCTTTACCCTTCTTGGCTGCATTGACCCAGCAAGCGAGGTGAGCAGCAGCGGCGGGTCCGTCTGGTTATGGCACATCCTGGTCCTGCCGCCCCGCAGGGTGATCTCCCTGCGGCTGTGCTGGGAGGAAGGGGCCAGGGGTTTCCAACACTGGCCAGAAGGGTTACTGTTACACTAAGAACATGTTCAAAATCACATCAATTAGTCTTAATCCTGACTTTAAGAGTT
>VWZL01006067.1:0-11627 GCA_013396915.1 Stercorarius parasiticus
GGAGGACGAAAAGGAGCCACCCCTCTCCCCGCTTGGGATGCGGAGGGGGTGGTGAGGGTCCGCCCCTCCCCTGCGAGCCTTGGCGGGGGGGTCGCGGCCATCCCCAACCCCCCGCGCGCTTCGGGGTAGGGGGGGGGGGGGGTTTCTCTGGTCATGCCCCCCTATAGTTGGGGGCAGGATGAGACCTCTATTAGCTCCTCTCCAGCTTGTGGGGTGGGGGGCTGTTCATATGCCCCCACAGCTCCTGGGAGGGCCTGGTCCCGGCTCCGTCCCCCCATCTCTGGGATTTGTGACTGTTGTTATTCCCTTCCAGAGCTTCTGGAACTCAGCTCCTTCCTCCTCCCTGCCCTGGGGGCGCTGAGGGGGGTGGCGGGCAGCCTTCCCCCGCCAGCACAGGGCTCAGAGAGGGGCTGGCAGGGGTCCCCCCGGTTCTTCAGCTGTAGCATCTCTTGCAAATAAGGTGGCGCCTTGTTTTGGGGCCCCAGTTCCTGGGGGGATTTTCTTGCTCCTCCAGTTTCTGAGGAGTGGCCGTGTGAACAAGAAGCCGGTCGGGCTTTGGGCTGTCTGGATCCTCTCTGGCTTCCCTGGATGCCGCTGTCCCGAGGATGGTGTTTGAGAACGGTGCATGTGGGTCTCTTATCACACCCCATCATCCTGGGAAGAACAGTGCTGCGGCTGCTGAATGGTTTAGGGAGGAGGAAAACTCGCTATGATGCTGGTTTTGGTGGGGGAAGAGAACATGGGACGCGTGGAGGAGATCCTGTTGCAGCCTTGGTGATGCAGCCTCTGCGTTCTCGGGTCCTGTAACAGCATCTGCCTCATCGGAGATGGTTGGGAGGAATCGCGAAGCTCTCTAGGAGGGCCCGGTGTGGTTCCAGGTGCAGGAGAAGGCTGGTGCAGAGGTGGGCACCATCCTGAATCCGGCTCTAGGTCTACCCTGACTTCCCACAGGGTTGTGAGAGGGCGAGTGGGTCAGTAGTAGGAATGTGGTGTTTTCTTTCAAACCCAGATTCTTTTCTCTCTTCTCCCGTTTTGCGGGCTCTGCCCCTGTAAAGTCCCTTAATTCCTCGCTGCTGGTGTCTGGGTGTGATGGGGTCATGGGCAGCCCTTGGGGGCTGGGATTATCTTCCCACAATTAGTTTAAGTCAAAGAGACTCCCCATGAAGGTGAGCAAGGATAGCCTCCATACTTAGGTTGTAAGCAGCGCATCAGGAATTGAGCCTTGTTTGTGGAAACAGCTGCCTCAAAGGATGTATTTTTAGTGTGTCCGAGGAGGAAAAAAAATGCGTCACCCCACATGTGGCCGTGCTGGCATTGGCAGAGGCGGGAGGACTGGCGGAGCTGCTTCGCAAAGACTCTCTTCCCCCAGTTCTCCCGGTCAGGAGCGGCAGGAGGATCGGCGAGCTCTGCCAGCTTTTACTCCTGGTGTTAATCCTGCAGCCCGGTTCGTACGAGGGGGCCCCGACTCGCTGTAGGGACCACTCTACACTGGTGGGACCGTGCAGAAATGCTGCGGCTGTTGGTGAGGTAGTGCAGGTGTGGAGGTAGCTCAGGATCTCCTGTCATGACCGGGAGAACCAACAGCGCCTGAAACTCTCATCGTCTTGCAGGAATCGCGTTTGTCTCTAGTTTTCTGGGTTTATTCCACCCCGATTAGGTTCTCCTGGGTCTAATCCCTCCTTCTGCTAATGTGTGATCGCTCCCTGCGAGATATTTTCTAGGGCTTTAATATATTTGTACCGTCAAGTACCTAAGCACACATCTGGGTACTATAAAAATAATAACGCGCTAATAGCAAGCGAGTGCGGTTATGGCGTGGGGCCGTCGTAGCGTGCGACGGGAGCGCGGGAACTCAGCGTTCCCTTCCTTTTGGCATCCTACGTGGTATATTTTCTATTTATACCGCTAGAATAAACGGGGTGTCCTGGCTGAGTTTAAAAACTTTACATTGTAAAACCAAAGTGATGGAATAGCACAAAACCTGCTGGGATGGAGATCGCTGGTAACTGCTCATCGCGACGGGGAAACGATCCCAGGTGAGGGGAGCGTCGTTAGGCTGAACGCCTGGGGAGATCCTGGCCATTCTTCCGTGAAATGTCTGCCTGGAACCACCAAGCTCTNCCTCTCTCTCTTGGGGAGCTTGGTCCTGTCCCCCTCCCTCCCCAGCAGTGGAGGGGTGACAGTGCCCACCTGCATCTTTTGGGGAGACCTGAGCTTGACCCCCTCCCTGANGCTGAACGCCTGGGGAGATCCTGGCCATTCTTCCGTGAAATGTCTGCCTGGAACCACCAAGCTCTTGTCTGCGTATACCAGTGTGGATCCTGGTCATACTGGTAAATCTGGGAACAAAAACCTCCCCGCGTTGACATTGAGGCTGCTTTATGCCAATCATGGCTGCAAAAATGCCTGCCAGTGTTTAAAAATTTAATTTTTCACGCCGGCCAAATTGTCGGGATTTCTGGATCTCATCCACCACTTGTTTGTTTTGATATCTCCAGAAGTTAGCAGATGGTAGAGACTTAATTCTGTTAAACGTATGGGAATTTAATCCCCAACCAGCCTCCGGTCAGGATGTGTCGTCTCTGCGTGGCAGCTGTGCTCTGCGCTGGGACGGGAGCTTGGGACCGGGCTGCCGTGGATTTGCACCCCGTTGCGGGGATGGGGAAGAACTGAGGTTCCTCCTCTGTTCCCTGATGAAGCATGTTTTTTGCTTGAAGTCGGTGAAATCTGTGAGGTAGCTATTCATATCCCGGCAGGGGGAATCTGTGTGTGTTGGTGAGAGACCGTCTCCTCCCCCCTCTCTTTGCAGCTGATTTTAGATTTGCCTTTTGCTTTTGAAGACTCACTTGCTGCCGCAAAACCTATTGAAAGATAAAACCGATGTTTCAGTGGTGATGCCTGTTGGTTTGGGTCTGGCACCAGCCCTTTCTTTTGCTTTCACAGTGAATGTTACTCTCTCCTGTTCTCCCTTGGGTCGGAGGGAAATCTGGGGTGGTTTTATTCTTGCCATCCAAGCAGCGGGGAGGGATCCCCAAGAAGCCACCTTAGACGGATGGAGCAAGCGTGCAGAACGAAGGGAGCGTGTTTTTTAATTACTTTAATTACAGCAATCATAAATCTGGGTTCAAACTTTTCGCCACCAGCATCTTCAGACTGAAAGCAGCAAGAAGTTTCTTTTTTTCCCCGTGTGTGAGCCTGGACCGTCTTGTCTCGCTCGGCTTTGGGGTGCTGAGGAGCTCCAACCTCTGCCCAGAGCGTTTGGAGACGATGCTGGAAATGATGGGGCAGCCCGGGCTGACGGATGCTGCTCCCTTGCCCAGGGGGGTTGACGTGCTGCACAGAATAACACGATGTTTTCTTTTATTTCTGGGGATGCCTGTAGAGGACTAAACCCAAGAGCTACCTCCGCCCATCCTCTAGCAAATAATTCAGCCTCCGTACCTCAGGCCTCCTTGAAATTGGAGGCAGCGGGCAGACTGCAGCCGGGGATGCTGCAAGGGGGAGTTTTTCGATGAGGGGAAAAAAAAAAATAAAATTCTTCCTTATTAAATTGTAAAGCAGGGACGATTGGGGTGCGGGAAATGGGAGGCAGCGTTTAAAAAGGAGAGGGAAATACCGCTCCTGGGCACAGATCTTTGTCCCTTGGCCTCCCCCGGCAGAACGGGGCTGGGTGGCGTCGGATGCTCTGGGAACACAGGCGCCTTGTTTGTGGCTGGCGAGCCCTTTCACACGGATACGGCTTATATCGTTTATTTCTAGAAATAGATATATACTGCCTGACNTCATCGCGACGGGGAAACGATCCCAGGTGAGGGGAGCGTCGTTAGGCTGAACGCCTGGGGAGATCCTGGCCATTCTTCCGTGAAATGTCTGCCTGGAACCACCAAGCTCTTGTCTGCGTATACCAGTGTGGATCCTGGTCATACTGGTAAATCTGGGAACAAAAACCTCCCCGCGTTGACATTGAGGCTGCTTTATGCCAATCATGGCTGCAAAAATGCCTGCCAGTGTTTAAAAATTTAATTTTTCACGCCGGCCAAATTGTCGGGATTTCTGGATCTCATCCACCACTTGTTTGTTTTGATATCTCCAGAAGTTAGCAGATGGTAGAGACTTAATTCTGTTAAACGTATGGGAATTTAATCCCCAACCAGCCTCCGGTCAGGATGTGTCGTCTCTGCGTGGCAGCTGTGCTCTGCGCTGGGACGGGAGCTTGGGACCGGGCTGCCGTGGATTTGCACCCCGTTGCGGGGATGGGGAAGAACTGAGGTTCCTCCTCTGTTCCCTGATGAAGCATGTTTTTTGCTTGAAGTCGGTGAAATCTGTGAGGTAGCTATTCATATCCCGGCAGGGGGAATCTGTGTGTGTTGGTGAGAGACCGTCTCCTCCCCCCTCTCTTTGCAGCTGATTTTAGATTTGCCTTTTGCTTTTGAAGACTCACTTGCTGCCGCAAAACCTATTGAAAGATAAAACCGATGTTTCAGTGGTGATGCCTGTTGGTTTGGGTCTGGCACCAGCCCTTTCTTTTGCTTTCACAGTGAATGTTACTCTCTCCTGTTCTCCCTTGGGTCGGAGGGAAATCTGGGGTGGTTTTATTCTTGCCATCCAAGCAGCGGGGAGGGATCCCCAAGAAGCCACCTTAGACGGATGGAGCAAGCGTGCAGAACGAAGGGAGCGTGTTTTTTAATTACTTTAATTACAGCAATCATAAATCTGGGTTCAAACTTTTCGCCACCAGCATCTTCAGACTGAAAGCAGCAAGAAGTTTCTTTTTTTCCCCGTGTGTGAGCCTGGACCGTCTTGTCTCGCTCGGCTTTGGGGTGCTGAGGAGCTCCAACCTCTGCCCAGAGCGTTTGGAGACGATGCTGGAAATGATGGGGCAGCCCGGGCTGACGGATGCTGCTCCCTTGCCCAGGGGGGTTGACGTGCTGCACAGAATAACACGATGTTTTCTTTTATTTCTGGGGATGCCTGTAGAGGACTAAACCCAAGAGCTACCTCCGCCCATCCTCTAGCAAATAATTCAGCCTCCGTACCTCAGGCCTCCTTGAAATTGGAGGCAGCGGGCAGACTGCAGCCGGGGATGCTGCAAGGGGGAGTTTTTCGATGAGGGGAAAAAAAAAAATAAAATTCTTCCTTATTAAATTGTAAAGCAGGGACGATTGGGGTGCGGGAAATGGGAGGCAGCGTTTAAAAAGGAGAGGGAAATACCGCTCCTGGGCACAGATCTTTGTCCCTTGGCCTCCCCCGGCAGAACGGGGCTGGGTGGCGTCGGATGCTCTGGGAACACAGGCGCCTTGTTTGTGGCTGGCGAGCCCTTTCACACGGATACGGCTTATATCGTTTATTTCTAGAAATAGATATATACTGCCTGACCGAAATAAGTCGTGCTAAAGCAAAAAACCTCCATTTTTTTGGTGGTTGCTGGCCTTGTTTGTTGGTCTGGAGTAGGATTTTCCTGCTCTTTGCTCCCCCTCCCATGGTTTTTACCCCAACGCCGAGCGAGTTCTGCCAGCAAAACCTCTCCATGTGCCTGGGCTGGGTCCGGGCACAAGGACGGCCTCGGCTCCAGGTTTGGAGGCTGGGATTTGCCACGGGGCTGGTTCTGTTGGGGGATAATTTCCCCCCGTTGATGCGGTCGGGGGCACCCGAGCGAGGTGTGTTTGCATTGCCGCGCTGCCGGACGGGGCCCGAGTGCTTTGCCGCACCGGCTAACCGACTCGGTGTGACTCCCGTGCAAACGCTGGGCCCTGTGCCGTTGCCAGTGCTTTGCCCGCTTGCTTTCCCGTAGGAAATGGAGCCAGGAAGGGGTTTTCAAGCGGCGCTCCTCCTCCTCCAGCTGAACCGAAACGGTGCAGGCTGGCTTGTGCAGGCACGCAGCTCGCCAGCCGCTTCAGCCCTTGGGTTTGGGGTTTTTCTGCAAAGGGGAACGGCTGCTGCAGTGAGCTGCAGTCGTCAGGGATGTGCTTATTCCAGAACAAGGGTGAGAAAGGCCTGTCTGCTCCCCTCGGGAAGGGATCCCGCTGTTGCCATGCTCCTGGCCGGCGGAGATGGCTTTGCCACGCTATGCGGGAGAACGGCAGGCGATGGGATTACCGTGGCCCTTCAGAAAACCACTGCCAGCGCCCCGCGTTTTTCCTCCGTTCCTGCTTGACCTGCGACAAATGTCCGGCTCGCTGGGCTCCGGTGCAAGGTCCGGTGGTTGGGGGGCCCTGGCGAAGCTGCTGCAGCAGGAGCTGCCCGGACCCGGCCCTGGGCTGGACGTGGGACCTGTTTAGATGTTAATGCTGAGGGACGGCTGAGCCCAGCACAATGGAGCACAAAACGTGTGCATAATGGCTGAAGTTTTAATCCCCTGCTGCCGCCTGGAGCAGGGAAAACAATGCCGAGGGTTTCAAATGGCCCATCGAGCGCCCTGGCAGAGTATTATTTTCTACCTGGTACCCCCAGAGAGCCTTTCCATGTGCTAGAAGAGAAGATAAAAGGAAAGGGGGAAGGAAGGAAGGAAGGACAGACAGACAGAGCCCTTTCCAAGGCATGTCAGCAGCAGGGCACAGGCTCCATTTGGGGCAAGGCAGCGTTGCCTCCCCGAAAGGCAGTAGATTTCATTGGGAAAAATTAATAATTAAACCTTTGGAGTGCCTTAAAGTGACCGATCTCTCCCCATCTGTCTGTCAGTGAGCAGAGAGCCAGGCTTGGCGAGAGCTGCTGAGCATCCCACCATGCCCCCTTCTCCTTGTGCGTTATCCGGGCCGTGCCGCAAAAGCCTCTGGATGCGGGATGGACCAGGTCTGTTCGGGTTTCTGGCCGAGTCTCTCCGAGCAGCCCCCGTGCCAAGGGACTGTTTTATTCCAGCAGAAGCTGAGTTTGTGTGGCCGGAGGTGCTGGAGAGAATGGATTGGAAGCGAATACCCAGCAGGGCTCTGGCCAAGCAGAGCCTGTGCTCGTGTTTGGAGGCCGCAATACCTGCCTGGCTTCCTCCTTCAAAACCAGTGCTGCTGGGCCACTTTCCCACCTTGATAACAGCTGCTGGGAATATATATCTCGGTGTGCTGGGATCGATTGAGATCAAATTCGGATTGAATTGCACCGCTCCTTTTGTCCCCTTGTCCTTGAGGTGGGACATGCCGGGAAGCGTGGCCACGGAAGCTCTGTACAGACCAGCCCTTGTGGGACAGGTTATCGGATCAGCGCCCACAGGAGCCGTTTTGGCATCAGCATTATTGTGGGAATCCACGCGCATTCGCGTTCAATAAATGACAAAAAAAAAAAAAGCCTGAAGTGCTGGAGCAAACTCTGCCAGGATCACGTCAATGTTGTCTCCTTTTCTTTCCCTTAAATCCCGCAGCAGTGGCTGCTTTTGGGGCCAGCCATTGCGGCTGGAAACACACAGTGGTGCTGCGAGAGCTGCTCTGGGCGTCCCAAAACACCCCCAAAGCCTGCGCGGGGGCCACGTCTGCCCGGGGCGCGTCCGTTGTGGGAGCACAAGGCGCCTGTGGCTTGCGAGCAGGTAAACCCTGCCAAAGGATTATTTGCTGCTTAATGGGCGGGGGACGACAGACAACAAAATCCCAGGGAGGGGGCAGCCGCCATGCACCAAGCAGGAGGGTGTTCTTCAGTACAGACTTTGTTCCTGGAGATGCCGAGCGCCTGGATTTTGTACTGGAAGTGTTTTGTACTATGCTGCGCCGAGGCCTTAATTGCTCAAGCCCCCGCCAGCCGCTCCTCCAGCATCGTTTCCCTTTCTGTGCGCGTGCTAAAAATGTGTCTTTTGGGGGTGATCCTTTCCTTGTTTGGTCTGAACCAGGAGGTGCTAGCTCTTTTTTGGAAAGCCTGAAGCAAATGTCTCTCCCCCGCGCTCTTGGTAAATCAAGCGGAGCTCGGCATTTGGGAGAAAATGATACTGTTGGTGAGCAATAACCCTGGAAAACAGCTGAAGAAAGAGTTGGACGTGGCAGGTGGAGGCCCCGCTGGGCAGGAGGGCGGCTCAGATTGTGCGAGAAATGAGATTGAAGTTTGCTCCCGAGCAAGGAAGGGGCCTCGCACCTCTCTGCAATCTGGCAGGATCTGCTGATGCCTCTGTGCCGCCGGCCGGGTGAAGGGAAGAGCTGACATGGATAGACCTGGAGCTCCCGTTCCTGCTCTGCTGCTTGCGCTGTTGGGTGGCTTTGGGTAGCTCTGGGTTTCTAAACCGGGGACAACTGATCTTTCGACCTGCCTTAGGTGTTGTCCCATATGATTTGAGCCGGGCACCTGTCAGAGGGTTTGTCCTTAGGTCCGAGTGGACGTCGGGCTGCAGACAGCAGCTTCCCTGTTGGAAAAAGGGACATTGAACTCCCAAAGCCGGGAGCCTCAGGTCTTGTGTGTGTTTCCCTCTGAGCAGGAGGAGCTTGGGGGATTTGGCATGGAGATGAAGGCTTATGAAGCTCCCCAGATGCTGCCTTGCTTTGTCATGAGCTTACCTCCTCCATGCCTGCTTCTGACAGAGCTGTTGAAGCTTCAACAGCCCCGTTAAGGTGAAGAAAGGGGGGGACTGGTCAGCTCGCGCCTCTGGGTCTCCTGGGGTTTGACTCGCGCCTTTCCCCCATTGCGCGATCTTAAAGAATCCTAAAACCGCAGACCCCGCGCCTTTTGCCTTACGCCGTCCTTCAGAGGGGCTGGAGGGGCGGTGTCTGTCCTCTCCCATCAGATATTTTCTCTCTCTAACATCTTGCCCGTGTGGTTCTTGGTGCGTTTCAAAGCCCCGCAGCGTGCTTGGGGTGTCCTCGTCTTACAAGTGGTGAAGCGTGGGGATTCTTGCTCCCTTTTCCCCTGCGTGGTGGATCCCTGTCTGGCCAAGCTCAGGGGACCACAGGGGCTGCTGCTTCAGTAAGTGCAGACCCCTCTCTGTCCCAAAGCTCTTGGGAAAGGGCCAGGACACACCTGGAGATAGGGAGGAACCTCTCCAGGAATACTGAGGATTTTGCTTTGGGTTTCAGGTGGAGGGAGGATGCAAACGCTGCCGGGCAGGCAGAGAAACCTGGTTTGATGCAGCAGAACACCCCGTAGTCGCTGCTGCTGCTTGCAGCCCCCGTCTGTCCTGCACCCTGCCCTGCCCTGCATGGCAGCAGCGGGGAGGCCGAGCTGCGGAGTTTCTGCATCCCGGCGCTGGCAGATGGCAGGGGAAGGGGGGGCCGCGCCGGCCATCAGCCGCTGAGCTGGGGGGCAAGGCAAGGGAGGAACCCCTCCGGCTCCCATCGCCACCGCCTGCAGAGCCACCAGCAGTTGCCGTTGGACCACCACTGTACCCCGGGCTGCCCTCCCGAAGTGCCAGGGGCGCAGAGGAGTTTGGTGCTGGGTTATTTTATTTATTTCTCTTTTTTTTCCTCCTCTGAACCTCCCCTCCCACTGCAGCCGTCCCCGCTGAGCCCTGACCTCATGATGTCATGCTGGGAGTAGGACGTGTTGCTGGTTCTTGTTTAACCAGCCTGCCTTTCTATCATTTTCCCCCTCTCCTACACGTGAAACCTGAGACCACTCTCTGTCCCTTCCCCCCCCCCTTTTTTTTTTTTTCCCTCTTTTCCTCCCTCTCCGCTCCATCCAGAAGCTCCTTCCCATCAGGTCAGTACTGGGCTCGGGTCCCTGGCACAGCGGCTGCCTCTCCGGATACGCAATGGGGACGGCGTTTGCAAACTGTGCCGCTAAAGGCTTGCTAGATAAGCAAATTCTTAGGAGATCAGGAGGCAGAGAGAGAAATCTCGTGTGCTGGCGAGGGGCTGGGTGCCGTGATTTGGAAATAGGCTGTGTGGGTTTGGACTATGATGACGGAGCAAGTGGATGCGAGTGGGAGCAGAGGCGTGTCACCGGGGTGATGGCCGGGGGACTGTGTGGGTTGCTTGAGGTGTGGATGCTGCAGGGGAAGGGGCGGAAAAGCATTTGGGGTCACGGAGGAGCGTGGGACAGGCACGAGCAGGGGCTGCCGGGCGCAGAAACCCCGTTAGGGCTCAGTGAGGGCTGGG
The DNA here is from genome assembly GCA_013396915.1 of Stercorarius parasiticus. Lineage (NCBI taxonomy): Eukaryota > Metazoa > Chordata > Aves > Charadriiformes > Stercorariidae > Stercorarius > Stercorarius parasiticus. The sequence continues at coordinate 9,999 of VWZL01006067.1, forward strand.
GACGTGGGGGTGCCGGTTCTGTTCCCCACATTGCTTTGCTGCTCGCGATGCTTCTCCTCTGCCTGTTTTCTGCATCCCGAAAAGGGGAAGGTAATATTTCCTCTGTGATAAAAAGGAGAAAAGGGCTTGTGGGAGGTTTAGTTCCGTGTCTGTGGGTCTACGGATTTTAATTTTGGATCCACGGACGTGGAATTAAATGGAGACTTTTAATGTGCAAGAGCCATTCTTAACGTTAACCTTTGTTTCTCTTCTGACCTGTGTTATCTCTTCCGAAGCTTGGCTGAATCCCTTCTGCCTTTTATATTAGCAAAACTAATTATAGTGTGGAAAGTAGTGAGGGGCAGCTAACGAACACTGAAGTTGGAGGATCTGTCTGGCACCGTGCTAGATACCAGAAGGTGCTTCCCAGAGCAGCCGGCCCAGGAGGGGCCTACGTAGAAGCGAAGAAAGCGGAGAGGGGAAGGATGTAGCCCCAACAGGTACGGGGTTTCAGCGGGGTGGGCTCCATCAGTGGCAGAATGAGCGCTGATCTGGTGGGAGATGGTCCTGGGCCGGGTCTGGCTCCGTTGGTGTGGCGTTCACATCACCCCATGCCTCAGTTTCCTCAGGTGTAACAGGGAGCAGGGGCGAAAACCCAACTTCGTCAAGAGTGTGAGCTCGTTAGGACATTGCCTGTACGCCAGATCTCGCTTAAGGGGGAAATGCTGGTTGGAGATGCAGATAAAAACAAAGTCCTCTTGCAGGTTCGGTGCCTGTTTTGTGCTGTGTTGAGAGCAGGACAGCCTGTGTTTTCTGAGCAAGCGATCCCTCCCGGTGATTCCTCAGTAGCTTGCCGTCAGACTAATAATATCTCTTAAAATCCTTTCATCTCTGAAATCTTATTTACTTTTTGGCCTCAGTTTGGGCAGTAGAACGACACTGTTCTGTGTCACTTGAAAAATACCAAGTTGGTTTCAGCTTCTCGTTGGGGGAAAGGGCTCTGTCTGGCTGCTCTCAGGAAACTTTCCTTTTTGGAGACACCCTGTTTGGAGCAGCGAGAAACTTAAATTAAGCCATTTAAGCAAAACCCACTCCGTTTAAAGTGCCTTGCTACTACAAAGCCACGGCTGCTCTTACCAACTTGTGCAAAACTTGTCAAGGCTACACTTGTAGTCCCAAAACAAAGGAAAGCCGTGTGTTTATCTCGCACAATCTCTCGACCGCGAAATCCGGGCAGTGGCTCTGCAGCGCTCTGGGCTCTGCTCCTGGCCCTGCTTTCTCTGATGAGTTGCAGCGCTGCGGGGAAGGCAGGGCAAGGCAAAGCAAAGCTGCTGGGCCACCGCTTTCTCCCTGCCGGGGCAGATGCCGCCCATCCCATCCCATCCCATCCCATCCCATCCCATCCCATCCCATCCCATCCCATCCCTCCCCGGCACCAGCTGCATCAACCATTAATGCGGCTGTTTTGTGGGAACGCGGCAGCAGGAGGAGCTGCCCTGGCGAGAAGGGAAGGGGAACAGATGGGTGCTGGCTGCTGCATACGCAACTGAGAGCGGGGCTACCGGGGACTTTTCTTTCCTCCTCTCCACCAGTTGCTAGTAACGGGGGCTGGGGAGGGTTTGGAGAGTGAAGGGAGGCACTGAAATGGAG
>VWZL01006067.1:11645-30351 GCA_013396915.1 Stercorarius parasiticus
CCACCCCGCCCCCGCAAGGCCCTCTGAAGATTGTCTGCGCCGGGGAGTGAGATTGTATAACACCCAGCGCTCGTTTGGCTCATTAAAAACAGTTGTTCTCACCGGTGACGGCTCCTCTGCACAAAGGCTGGGGCTTTTTAGCAGGGGATCAGTTTTAAAATAGCTTCAAGAGCCCCGGGAGGATGAGGGAGGCAGTGATCCGTTCGGCTCCCTGCCAGCCAGGTGAACCTGCCCTTATTATTTTGTGTTTTGCAGGTGCCCATGGCGGAGATTTGTTTTTCTCCAGGGCTCCCTGGGCACCAGTGGCCTGAGGGAGGCCACGGGCTCGAAGCCTGGTAGCAGCGGCACGGGGACAGGCTTTGTCAAAGGTTTCCTCTGTGCCTCGGAAGCTAATCCCGCCTGTCACGTGGTGCTGGGAGCGCAGCCGTTCCCGTTCCCGCTGGCCTTGGACGCGGCGGCCGCAGGCAGGGCCACAGGCCCCCCACCATGCGGGAGGGCAGCGGGGGGCTAAACCCGGCTTAACTTTGTTCCGAAGTTGGCTTTTGGAGGGTAATTTTTCTTGTTGTTTTGGTGCAAACTTGCTGGCGGGCAGCAAGTCCCCGCGAGGGTCAGGAAGAGAAACAGGAAAAGCAGCTTTTAAAAATAGCAAGCCCTTGAAATAGTCCCAGCGTTTGGGCTCTTTTGTCTGAACTGCTCCGGTTGCTCTGGAGCGGCCCCCGCTCGCCCTGCTGGCCGGTGGGCCAGGCTCAGTGGTGGACGGCCGGGGGCCTGGTGCTTTTGCTGGTCCCGTGCCAAAAAAGTGTGGTGGGAAGCCCTTCGGGTGCTCTTGGCGTCGAGGGTGAGTGCGCAGTCCCCCGTGCCCCTGCCAAAGCCGGGGCTGAGCGGCGTTTGGGAGCCCCTTGCCTGCGAGTGCTGGCCTGGCTGCGGCTGCGATGGGAAAGTGGATCTCAAAACCCCTGTGAGCATTTTAAGGGCTGTGCGGTGGGCGCAGCCGGAGGGTTTGCAAGAGCGGGATCCTTCGAATATGTTTTAGCCCAACTTGGTATGGGACCGGCACAGGAACATGGCGTGGAGTTGGGGAATTGCCTCTGGTTTGGCGTACGGAGGAGGACGTGGGGTGGCGATGGGTGAGCAGCCGTTTGAGCTGATGGCACAAGCGGAGCTGGCACGTTTTGGGGGGGTTTAAGCAGGGGGAGTCTGGAGAAAGGAGAGCAGCGTCATCTCCACGCGCGCTGTGGCCAACTTTGGTGTCAGCATCCTGAAACAGTGAGCTGGGCAAACCCCTCCTAATGAACAAGTAAGCTTTTCTTTCGAGGGAGGCTTGGCTGCTGGAGAGGAGGTTTTTAACAACATTTTATCTTTTTGTGGTAGACTAAATAGGCAAACGAGCCATAAAAGTAACAGTTGTGTTTCAGCAGTTACTCATTGTCTTATAATTTCAGCTGTAAGCCTCATTAACTTCTGGGGGGCTCGCAGTGGTTCCCCTCAACCAGACCGATTCAGGGTTGCGTCTCGGTGGTGCTGCGATGGAGCTGGGGCCGGTGTAAGGAGCTCGGCTTTGGTTTGTTTGCGCCTCACCTGTGGCAGTCTCACCCTGGTGGGGGATCGTCTGGTGGTGGGAAACACCTGGGCTCCTGCGTGGCTGGACCTGGGCTTGGGTTGCTCCAGCCTTGGAGCTGCAGGTCTGTGGACTCAGACCTGGAAAGTGGAATCTTATCCTCGTGGCTATTCTTCCAACCCTTGTGGATTTTTATCGCCTTTGCTGTGCCGTGGAGGGCAGCAACCCAAGACCTGCCTCTTGCCTGGCCTCCTGCGCTTCTGACAAGCAGAAACCTGAACCTCGCAGCAGACAGTTATCAGAACTGCTTCCTCTTCCTGCCAGGCACCAGCTCAAACGCGCCCCCGCCGCGTCTCAGCCAGACACCGTTACATCCCAGGTACCTGCGCTTGTGTAATAAGCGTGCTGGGCTGCTGATTGTAGTCCCTGCACCCAGTTTATGTCCCGTGTAGGACCGGCCAGCGGTGACACAACTGGCCCGGAGCAAAGCTGCGAGAGCCGTATCCTCCCTGTGCAGGCAGAGCCCGGGCAGCCGCGCTGGATGCTGGGGATGGTTTTACGAACAGCAAACTGACGTGAAACTATCTCCTTCGGCTTGAAACTGAAAGCCTGGTGATTATTGGTGTGATTTGCTTTTGCTAGGGTTTGTGTGTGTGTGTGGATATTCATTATGCAAATAACGGGCTGCGGCTGCTTTTCAGCTCTAGCCCTGTCTCTCCAGCCTTGTGCTTTGCTGGAGGAAGGGCTGGTTTTAGCATAGCGTTGATGATTTCAGTTCAAAACCCCGTGTAACCTTGGGGACACTTGTAGAGAAGTGACGTCTGGCATTCCTGACCTTAGGAGTCACCTACCGAAAGGCTACAGCTTGCAGGCGCGGGGCGGTTGTGTCGGCAGCATGGTTGGGATAGAAAGGGGATCTTTGGGGTGGAAAGGGGACACTAGTACCTCTGTGGTTTCGGACTTGGCAGCCTTTGCCAACTTCCTTCTCTCACCAGGGGTTTGGGTTACCCAGCTTGGCCTCCTCGCTGGTCCCGGGATGTATCCCGCTGCCGAGCGGCATGTGGCTCGATCACCGTGTGCCGTCTCCCAGCGGGGTGGCCGGCAGTGCCAGCTGCAAGGCGTAGCCCTGCTCTGTCCGCTGCGCACAGGCGCACGGCCTCATGTTTTCCGTCAGGGCGACCAGCTCCGTGGGGTGTTTGGGGTGATCCTGTGCCCCGCGTGTTTTGATGTGTTTTTGGTAGTAGGCAGGATCACAGAGCGGGGACTTTCACATGTGGAGGCTGCTGGCCTCTAATTTAGAGCCGGGGCCATGATGTTCAGGGCAGGCTGGCAAACAAGTTTGGCAACCTTCTTGTCCGCAGCTCTTCCCCATCAAATCCAGAGAGGATTTGGGGATCTTTTCCACAAATGGAAAAGATTTGACTCTTTCTCTCCCCTGTGCCGTGGTTTCCCAAGCCGTGAAGCCAGGGGACTGGTGGCCACCGTGCTGATGGATGATCAGACCGGCTCTGAGCCGCGCAAGTGTGGACGGGTCCTGCCCGTGCTTCTGAAGGCAGCCTGCGTGCGGAGGGGCTACTGCACGCTGGGACACCGTTGTCCCCATCAGAGAGCTGTTTCCACGTGAAGCTGGTGCTTGTTGTAAACTCTTATTTTTCTGTGAGGCAAGATTAGCCAGTAAGGTTAAAAATACCTTCCCTTCCCCCCTCGTTGGCTTTGTTTTGCTTAAGAAAAATAGTTCTCTTGCCTAAGAAAATAGTTGTGTTTTGAGCTACCAGAATAACTCCCCATGTCGGCCTGGTGGAGCTGGAGGTGGAGCTGGGCTCTGCCTATCTCTTTTTGATAGGAGTTACCGACTCGAGACCATGACTCTCTTCTGACAGAAGGGGCTTAATTGGGGGATCTCGGGGCTTCTAAGATTAGGGTCTTAGGATTTCTAAGAACAACAAAAAAAACCCCTTCTGGGGTGGAGACCTTCCTGTTAACACCAAACAAGGAGAAATCCTCGTGTAATCAGTCCTGCGCAGGGGCTCCTGCAAGGAGGAGCCTCCCTTTCGTGGGAAGCCAGCAGTTGAAGAGCATCTCTGAGAGCGTGGAAGCGATGAACGGTTCGTAAATGACTCCATTCCTGCCTTAAAGCTGTGAGCTTTTAAAAAAGAGACAGAGGATCCGTAATCAGTTTTGCTTTTAAAAGCAGGGATGCTAAAAAGAGGGCATGGTTGGCCAAGACAGAGCCAGGGTGTTTAAAGGCAAGAAAGGCCAAAAACTTTTTAGTCAGGGACTGGGAAGGAAAAATCGAAGGAAACACTTGATGAGTGGGATATATTTAAAACCCATCTGTGAGCCCAGAGAAATCAGGTCCTGTGGGTTCGTTCTTTCCTCTGCCCGTCGGAAAGCCTGATACAACGAACTAAGGGTTTACGGCAGAGCAGATCTTGAGCACAAATAGAACCAATAAGCCAGGCCGAGCTCTGGGCTGGTCCTTTGCGGCGTTAGCACACGAGAGCGCTCCGTTTCCCTTAATCAATGGCAAGAGGAGCCAGTGGTGACACAAACCAGTGCTTCGGAGATGGGAGCGACCTCTTTGTGCCAGAGCCGGCTGCCGCGCACAGTCCTGCCTCTGCCAGCGGCTCCGGGCTCTGCTCCGCACAGGCATCCCCGCGGAGGTTCAGCAGCTTCCTGGCGTGCGTCCTGTCCAGGAGAGAAGCTCTTCTCGGCAGCTTTGTGTTTTCAGCCTGGTCTGTTTTTACTCGGGGAGGTACGGTGGGGGATTTATGCCTTGCTGGGGTTGCAGCAAGGCTGGCTCCTCTGCATTGCTTGTGAGCCATCCCCTGGCACGGGGAGAAGCAATATCGAGCCTGAAGACGGATCCATCGTCATCCATTCAGGCTCCGCTCAGCCTGCTGACCCGAGCCCGCTTTGGGGATAGAGCTGGCACTATTTCCCTCCGTCCAGGATAGAGGAGAATTTCTCTCGCTTCTCCTTTTTTCTTCTTGGGAATCTTTTCCAGCGTAGCAACCTGCTTCTCTCCGCTTTACTGTAAATATTTGTATCCTGCTAAACGGTGATTAGAAAAGTCATTTGAAAAACAAATGTCCTTGTGTCATGCCATTCTCACGCAGAGATCCTGTGCTGAAGAACCAGATGGCAGCGCTGGAAGAGGAGCGTAGCATTCGGTATCTCCCCCTGCCGCAGTATTTTAAAGCCTGGTGCTTTTCCTTCTGGTCCTCTCACCGATGCCTTCCCTCCACTGAGGTCGCGGCTGAAGTCCTGCATTGCCTGGAGGAGCATGTGGTGAAAACTGGCTTTAGAAAGCGAGGTGAACTTGTTGAAATCTCCCAGAAATGAGTCTGCTTCCCCAAAGCTGGTGCTGGAAGGAGACGTTTAGCGGCACAGACCGGTGGCCTGCTGGGCAGAGCAGGGTCTGGGAGGCACACGCAGGCAATCGTGGTAACCAGCAGCAAAGGCTAATTTCTTTTTTTGGGATCTAGATTATCAGCCCTCCTGTAAGGACAGTCTCTGTCCCCCTAAACGCAGGCGCGTTCTGACTTCATCCTAAAGTGGAATAGGACATTTGGTTAAAAACCTCATGTGTTTATAGAGAGATAAAGAAGCACAATCCAACTTGTGCTCTTTGAGACTTTATTCCTGTGTATTTCCACCTCGCAAACAAAATTGTTGCTAACAGAATCCCCTCTGCCGCCTGGCTGGTGAGGCCTGTGCCGTAGCGTCCTCGGCGTCCCGGGGGGAGACTGCTCGGCTCTCACGGGAACATCCCTGGCTAGAAGGTGGCTCTGCTGTTCGCCTCGGTGCTTTTCCATTTCATGGCATGGATGCCTTCCGCCGAGGTCGTCCTTTTCTTGTCTCCCAGTGGCTTGTTCCGATGTCAAATCCTTTGTGCTTTTGCAGGCTAGAAATATTACTCCTGCCCCACAGACCTGCCTTTTCTGTCCCGTCTTCCCCTTCGGTTTCAGTGGAGATTTAAGAGCCAGCGAGCACTTGCCCTGTTAACTTCTTCCCCCGCAGTGCTGCGACGGGATCTGTGGGTCGGCAGAAGCAATGCTGGTATCGGCAGAAGCAATGCTGGTAGAAAGGCACCCACTTGCATTTTAAATGTCAGCGTGGTTCTGGAGCAGCGGATTCATTGGTGGCCCACAGACCCCGTGCTGCACCCGGCGGAGATCCCCTTGGGGTGACCTATGGTGAGAGTTAAAAATAAAGCTAGACTAAGCCTCCTTGCTAAGCTGTCTGTCGGGAGAACCACCAGAGTCTTTACAGCCCTGCTAAGCCTGAGAATAGCTGAATTGGGCGTATAAGGGGGTTTGCCAGGTACAAAAAAAAGACCCAACCACGTGTGAGAGCAGTGCCAAAGCTGTTTCTGATCTCTGTTTGGCCTCCAAGACTGTTTTGTCACCAGGTATTCGTGTAGGAGAGGGCGAAGACTGGTCGAGACAATTCCAGCTGCACAAGGTAGTAGTTAGTTTTTGCTTTGGGCACAAGTGGAGTGGAGCTGTGATCGCTGCCGCTCACCTCTGAGGAAACCCAGCTCGGGTGGGAGCTGCTGCTCCTTCCCAGATGCTGCCATGGAGGTGATGGGCACCAGCTCCACCCGTTTCCTCCATCCACCTCCAGTTTGGGAAAGGATGAACGCTGCGGGACGGAGCTCTTTGCCATGGGAGTCTGTCTGGCACTCTGTGCACACCGCGGGCTCTCCAAAATGGGGACCGCCACGGAGGCTCAGAGGAGCTCTTCCGAGGACGCGACCCTTCCCCTGAGCAGCACCAGCGTGCGAGGAATGCTTTCCAGGCCTGAGATGCGGTGCCCTCTCCCTGGGACGCTGTGTGCTGCCAGGCTGCAGCCATCAGCAAAAGCCTTTCTGTGACCAGCGGGAAGCTGGAGCATCGCGTCGAGGCGAGATGAAGCACCTAAACTCTGAACCGGCTGCTCTGGGTTGCACAGGGAAGGGTGAGGGTGGTTGTGGTCTCCAAGGCCCGAGGCTCATACAGGGACGTGTCTGAGAAGAGACGCTGCTCCTGCAAGGGGAAAGGTAGTCTGTGTTCATCCCTGATTGGAAAAGGGAGATGGAAACCAGCTTCATTAGCTCTGCTGCCTGTTTGGCCAGCGCTAAGAATCCATCCATCCATCCATCCATTCCATCCATCCATCCCACTCCTCACAAATAAGCGGATGGGACTTGAGGAGATTATTAAATCTTTATTAAAAGAATTTATATCACAGCAGCCTGTTTGAGGGGACTCTGAACCACTCCCCTCCGCAGCAGCCGGTAGGACAAAGGGATGGATGCTGCGACCCGAAGATGTGACAGATGAAGGCGCCTGCGATGTGCCACTGCTGGGAGGATGCTCGGGCTAATCTGTGGAGACAAATGCTGCAGGTTTTCTTCCTGCTGGTGGTTTGGCAGGTTTCGGAGCCGTGACTTGTTTCTGGCATAAATCGTGGCAAAGCTGAGGGCTTCCAGCACTGGGTTGTGGGGGCTGTTGGTCCCCCGGCTGCCGGCCACGCAGGCTAAACTTCTCCATCGGCGTTGGTGGGTTTTAAACTGAGCTTCCTGTGAGGGAATCCCTCCCTTTTGCAAAAAGCGGATTTACCCACCTGTGGAATAATTACTAAATTGGCCAAGGGGGTTTATCTTCTGCCAAAACCGCTTTGCCTCTTTTCACGCAACACCCACCATGTGCCTTGTCCTTGTCCATCCCGCAGGGTCTGGTCTGCTGCCGGTGGATTTTGCCATGGCCGTTGGAGCAGCTTTTCTGCCTGTCCTTCCCACTGCCGTTGCCACCCCCCGGCAGGGACAGCCGGACAGGCTGTGAGTGTCCTCGGAGCGGCTGGGCCGGGCTGTCAGCTGCGGCCATGTCCCTGGCGCACAAGCTGTGCTGGCGGAGGAGCGGATTCCTGGAGTGGGAGGCAGGGCCAGGGCAGGGCAAAGGCAGGCGGGCAGCGAGGGCTCTGATGGCCTTGGCTTGATTTGCGGCAGCTGGGGGAAGAGGTGACTGCCAGGGCTGGCTCTCCGCAGCGCTGCAGGGTGTTTGCATTGACCCCTCACAGCCTCCGAGATAAAGGTTTCTCCTCTTTCTTCTTTCCCTTTTGCTGACTGATGTTAGGAGTAGCCATCCGCCCTTCACAGAGCAGAAAACCCAAGGGCAGCGCACCCCGATACCGTGCCAGAGACCCCCATCCCCTCCCGGCAGATCTGCTCCCCCCGGGCAGACACGCGTCCAGCTGCTCTCCAGCACGTGGGATGTCCCCTGTCCTCCTGCCTAGAGGGATCTTTTGCTTGGTTATCCTTACAAATCAGAGTCTTTCCTCCTGCCTAAGCCACATCCCCTGGCTGCAGCTTAATCCTGGGATTTCTTACCCAGCCAGCAGCGACAGGAGGAACATTATTCCCTTTGTCTCCACCGCAGCCATGTTTTGAAACCTGTTGCCACGTCTCCCCTCAGCCTCCCACGTTTCTTCATCCGTTGCTCCACAGCCCACGTGTCGAGGTCTCTTACCTGAGTCTTCTTGCTACCGTCTGGACGCCATCCTCGTGAGCCGTGTCCTCGTGGGGCTGGCCTTGGGACGGCCTTGCTGCTGCCGGGGGGGAAGGACGGTTCCTGCGTCATATCAGGTGCCCCCAACGGGGTGTTCCCCTTGCGAGGCCTTCGCTCTTTCTGCAGCTCTCATCTTGATTCGTGTCCGGCTGGTGATTCATTGCAACCCGCCGATCCCCTGCCACGGAGCTGTTGCCCTCAGCTCGTACATACGTGGGGAATCGCTCCGGCCTTGGGGCGGTGCTGTCCTTGCCAGGCTGCATCCCGTGGTCTCGGGCATCTCTCCCAGGGCGCTGGGATCCTTCTGAACTTTCTTCTGTCCTGGCTGGAGATCAAAAAACGATAAGCAAACAAACGAAGCAAAAAAGGCCGAGAAGCATTATGGTTTGCCCGAGGGGTGCGAGGCTGGGGTTCAAAGGGAATGCGGCACGGGGATTTTGTGCTTAGTGTGGGGCTCAGGAGAAGCAAGTTCCCATCCGAGTCTCTGCTATGTGGCTCTGACGGCTTCGTCCGCCTGCCCGGGTCACAGTGCTAATGCTTCTCTCCTTGCTCTGTTGCAGACTCTGCCATATTCCCCGCCATGGGTGACATGAAAACTCCGGACTTTGATGACCTTCTGGCAGCTTTCGATATTCCTGACATCGACACCAACGAGGCCATCCATTCTGGCCACGAGGAAGCTGACGCTCACATCAAGCAAGTCCCCGGGGAGCCGGGACCCCCTGACCATGTCCTCCCCCACACGGACATCACCGCTGTCAGCGTGATTGTGAAGAACACCGTCTGCCCCGAGCAGCTCGATGCCCTGGACGGGCGCAGTAAAGATGGGCACGTCATCGGGCCCCGCTTGCTGCAGAATGGCTTTGGGGCCACCGAGATGCCCAGGTCGCCCACCTCCAGGTCTGTGGAAGCTGTGGCATCCTCCAACGGGGAGTGCTGGGTGAAGGAAAAAGGCCCCAAACCCCTGGATATCTTCTCCCATTTTAGCCCCGATCCCAATGAAGACAATGCTGCCAACCTGATTGACAGACCCCGGGAGTGTAAGCCGAAAGAGAAATCCCTGGCCGTGCCCTCCCTCTCCCCGTCTCCCACCCCGTCGCTGGACTGCAAGGAGCCCATGGGAGAGGGCACGGAGAACCTGCCCCCGACTTTCCCGCAGTCCTTCGAAACAAGCCAGGCAGGGGGTGCAAATGGGTCCCCTCCGACCATCCCCTGCATCAAAAAAGAGGAGTCTGACTCAGAGGAGGTGGGCCGCGAAGCCAGCCCGAAGGGTTTGGCTGTAGCCTTGGGTGACAGTCCCTTGGATCACCTGAAATCAGTCACCGTTCGCTACTCCACGGATGATTCTCCCATCACGTCCTGGCCCGGTTCTGACCCAAACCTGGACAGCAGCACCAGCAACCTTCCTGAAGTGAAACGCTCGCCCGCCAGCCCCCGGGAGCCGTTCTTCAAGCCTTCCTCCCCGGTGGTACAAAGCCCCAGACTCCCCACTTCTCCAAAGCAGCTGGACAACATGGCCCTCAAGGAAGAGCAAGAAGTTCTGGAGAAGTCAATGGGAAGTCCGCAGAGTATGTCCAGCGCTGAGGAAGAGGAGGAGGAAGAAGACAACAACAACGATTCCCCTTCTTCCAATTCCTCGCGGCCCCTGAAGGTGCGGATTAAAACCATCAAAACCTCTTGTGGCAGCATCACCCGGACAGTGACCAGAGTCTCATCAGACTCGGAGCCAGGCTCCACCAAGGGGCCAGCCGAGCAGAGCTCCCAGGAGACCTCTCTTGAGGGTGCCGTCTTCTCGGCATTGGCAGAGAAAGAGGAAGGGATTGCGCTGGAGGTGGCCAAGGAGAAAATGGAGCTCTCCAGCCCCTTGAAAACCATTGAGGGCCCCAAAATCGTCAGTGTTCAGCTTGGCAACGGCACCAAGCTCAAAGGGACGGTCCTGCCCGTCTCCACCATCCAGAATGCCAGCAGCGCCATGCTGATCGCTGCCAGCGTGGCTCAGCAAAAATCTGTGGTGCTGCCAGCAAAGACGGGTAAAGCCGTGGCCAAGAACATCATCAACCTGGTGCCACAGACCCTGCCCAAAGCCGACACCAGGACCAACATCAGCACCGTGACGCAGACCACCACCATCACCACCACGGCCAACCAGAAAGTCAACGGCACCACAGTTGTGATGGTGCAGCCGCAGAAGCCGTCCCCCACCATCGCGGGCACGGTCATTTCCAGGAGCCAGTCCAGCCTCGTGGAAGCCTTTAACAAGATCCTCAACAGTAAAAACCTTTTGCCAACGTACAAACCCAACCTGAATCCTCCGGCCGACGCGAGCCTCACCCTGCCTCCCTTTGGTTACCGCTGCCTGGAGTGCGGGGACTCCTTCGCCCTGGAGAAGAGCTTGGCTCGCCACTACGACCGGCGCAGCATGCGCATCGAGGTGACCTGCAACCACTGCACCAAACGCCTCGTCTTCTTCAACAAGTGCAGTTTGCTCCTGCACGCCCGGGAGCACAAGGACAAAGGCCTGGTGATGCAGTGCTCCCATTTGGTCATGAGGCCCATCGCTTTGGATCAAATGATCGGGCAGCCGGACATCACTCCCCTGGTCTCGGTGACTTCCTTCCCCGCTAGCAAAGTGACTGGTGTGGCTCAGGACGCCTTGGCTGCGGCCAACGGGGCTCAGGACCTCCCCATCCTGCCTCTGAGCAACAGCTCGGAGCAGACCAACTACAGCTGCTTCAGGTGCCTGGAGTGCAAAGAGCAATGCAAAGACAAAGCCGGGCTGGCCGCGCATTTCCAGCAGGCAGTGACCACGGGGACCACCAGCAGCACGGTACGTAGGTGGGAGGGCAGTGGGAGTTGGACATCGGTGTCCCTGGGGCTGCGAGACAGCAGTGAAGGACTCTCCAAACGTGAGCTAGGCAGCGCCTGCCTGTGCACGCCCAATTCCTCCTGATGTAAAACTCATGCAGGAAGGAAAACGCCTGAGCCAGGGTTCGGCTCATGCCCACGAGGCACTGGGTGGAGGGGAGGGAGGTTGTTCTCGGCTGGTGGTAAAGCTGCCTTGTGGGTGCGGGAGCCGGGGTGCATCCGGGAGGGAAGAGGGGGTCCCTGAGCATCGGTGCCCTGCCTGCTGGCACCCGCTGTGGGATGTAGCCGTCCCCACGGAGCCATGTTAGAGCCCTGGGCGCTGCTTCCTCTTTCACCAGCTTGAAGCACAAATGGAGTCTGGAGAAACCGGGGTGTGTGGGGTTGGTTTTGGTTTTTTTTTTTTCCTCCTCTCTGAGAGCCAACTTTGAGATCCTGTGCGCTTCCTGCTGCTGCCAGCACATCCTGGTTTGTTAGGGCAGGCAGCGTCCAGCAAACACACGGGATTAACGCTGCCGAGGGATGACCTTTAAAAGGCCAGGAGGGAAAACGGGTCCACGGAGGAGCCCTGTCCTCCCCGTGGCATGTCTTCACCTTTCCCTTTGTCCTGAGACGTCCAGCCCCCTTGTTCAACCCCCTTGGCTTCCTTTGCATAGAAGGAATTTGCTGTTTCCTGGTAACTCTGTTTACTTTGAAGCCGCTGCTGTAGCCAGGATGCTGTTCAGATGCAGATATTACGGCCCTGCTGCTACGGAGCAGGGCTACTTTCTGTTTGAAGGTCACCAGGAGCGCCAAGATTCACGTGCATATATGGTTTGTCCCAAGGAGCTTTCCTTTAACGGAAGGATTCCTTCCTCCCATCCCCTCTCGTAGCCTTGGTGTCAGTGGAGGGCTTGGGACACAGTGAAGACGGGATGCCCACAGCGGGGCTGCAGCAGGAGCATCAAGAGGGCACAAAGAGGAGGAGATCAGGGACAGGAGAGCCGGGGGATATCGTCCTTATCTCCCCGCAGGCACCTGCTGCCTGTGAATGCGGTAGCGTAGTATTTCTAGCTCCGAGGGAGCCCATCTGCCAGGAGTGCTTGAGCTTGGGAATTCAACCAGCAGTTGCTGGCAGGGCAAAACCTGTTACCCGCCTTCCCCTAACCGGAGTAGCTTTGTCCCTGTACCCGGCAGACGGATGGACTCTTCCCTAAACCAACGCTGACTACAGACAAGTTTGTTTTCCTTTAAAATAAAGAGACGCAGAGGTTTTCCTCAGCGCAGCGAGGGACGGGGATGGCTGAAGCCATAAGCCTCCATAATCCTCTTCCTCACCTGCCACCTTTCATCCCCTCTCCCTTCCCAACGTGCCCCTTGTCCCTGCTCCATCTCCCGGGCTGTCTTTAGCTGCTCTTCCCTCTCTGATCCCTCGCTCCTTCCTGTTGCCCCGCTGCCAAAATCACCCTTGGGTGTCTGGACCCCAGTCTGGGTACCGGCCCCCAGGGGACTCTGAGGACAGCTTGCTGTGCCTGGCGTCTGGCCGGGGGCTGCCCCTTGCCTTCCTTGCCCCACCTTTGCTCTGGTAATCGCGTCTTTCAGGGCAGCTCCTGTTGGAAGCTCCGGCCCATTTCTTCAAGTCCTTGTCAGCTTCTCCCCTCGACATCCCCATGTCCATACGCTGGTGTGGAGTTAGAAATAGTTTCGAAACGGTTTTGGCGGCTGCTTTGACTACGCCCCCGCTCCCTCCAGTAAAACTCCCTCGCCGAGCGGCTGGTCCCTGGCTAACCCTTGGCACGCGCTGCATCTGGGACCCATCTGTGATGAAAAGCCTGGAAAAGGCATCTTGTCGGCGTGTGAAACGCCCTCAACAATTACCCAGCAAGCTGGTGCAAGCAGATTATCTCCTAAAACATGCCCTGCAGAGTCCCGGCACTTCTCTTGCCCCGGCGGCACGTGGATTGGGGCTGCTTTGGCTGTTGCAGGTTGTTTGCCAGTCCGTCTGTGGAAGAGGCTTAAAAGCCCTTTTGTGCACGTGGTACGTGCCAGGCTGAACCTCTCGATGCTCTTCTCCCCCCCCCCAGGTTTGTACAACGTGTCCCATGATCATGTCCAATCGCTGCAGCTTTAACGCCCATCAGCGGATGCACAAAAACCGGCCTCCCCACGTCTGCCCCGAGTGCGGAGGGAATTTCCTCCTGGCGAACTTCGAGAGTCACCTGAAGGAGGCCTGTCTGCACTTCTCGCGCCGAGTTGGGTACAGGTAGGGCTCCGCAGCCTGCGCTCGGGGCAGAGGGGCCTGAGGGGGACACCGGGACTGAAGGGGAGAGTCCCGAGTCCGCGGCGGGTTTCCATTTTGCAGATGGGGCAGGAATCCACATTCCTTCTCCCCACCAGTGCAGGGCTGAGGGTGAACATCTCACTTTACCCCTTCTCTGGTTCTCACCCCTTGATCCTGCGGGAATTTTCCTCCTCCTGGGACCTCTTGGCCACTGTTTCACCTCAGTCATGGCTGGTAGCAATCTCTCCTTGCTCTGCTTCTTCTGATGAGCTGCCTGGGCCCAGGATCCACCAGCGATGGGCAGGACTGGTTACTCCAAACTGGGATCCTCCCAGAGCCCAGAACTGCTTTGGATCCTGGTGTCCGTTGGGGCGGGGGCTCTTCCCAAGGCCCGTGGTCGGGCAGGGAGCAGGCGTGGGCCCTTGTGCTCCGGTTTCTCTTTGCTGTTAGCCCTCGGTGCGCGCCAGTCTCTGTGGCACGGCTGAGCTCCCCGGGCTGTTTGTCCCCTACCCCTTCCTCCCGCTCTCCAGGTGTCCCAGCTGCGCTGTGGTCTTCGGAGGGGTCAACTCCATCAAGTCCCACATCCAGACCTCCCACTGCGAGGTGTTCCACAAGTGCCCCATCTGCCCCATGGCGTTCAAGTCGGCCCCCAGCGCCCACGCACACGTCTACACGCAGCACCCCGGCTTCAGCAACCAGCAGTCCAAGTAAGTGTTCCCCGTGAGCCGGCGTCCCAACAGATCTCTCCGGGAGAACTGGGAGCATCCTCAGCGGGTGGGATGGTGGGGGAAGAGCTCAGCACCAGCATGGGCAGCTGCATCCGTCTCCTTTTCGCTTCCCCGTCCCTTGGCGTGGGTCAGGCTGTACCCAGGGCTGGTCTCCTCCCTCTTGCCAAAGGGGTTCTTCCAAGTTTCTCTTGATTCCAACCTGGGCTGTGCCGACGGTGGTGGTTTTTCCTCCGACAGAATGATTTACAAGTGTGCAATGTGCGACACGGTCTTCACCCACAAGCCTCTGCTCTCCTCCCACTTCGACCAGCATCTGCTCAACCAGCGGGTCAGCGTCTTCAAGTGTCCGGACTGCCCGCTGCTCTTCGCCCAGAAGCGCACCATGCTGGAGCACCTCAAGGTAACGCTGCGGCGCTCCGTGCACAACCTGTTGATATCGATATTTGCTAATTCTCCTTCACCAGGGGCACACGAGGCCAGATTAGGGCCGACAGTTCTTCACTGACGCAGCAAGGCCCTGAGATTTGATTCCCTTGTCCCCACACCCCCTGTCCCAAAGCTTGCGGACACGAGCCTGGGGGTCTGGGCAGGCGTTCCTTCCAGCCTGCCGCAGTGCTGGTGGAAAATCCCGGCCCCAAACAGCTGCCAACACCTTGTCTTTGCTTTCCAGAACACTCATCAGCCCCAGAAGCCCAAGGAAGACCTGGCAAAGAAGGCGACCATCCTGCTCACGCCGAAGCAGGAGCCTGTTGAAACCCCCGTGTCCAAGATCTCGGAGGATTCGTCGTCCTCCACGGAGGAGGATGAGCCCCCCAGCTCCCCGGAGCTGCGCAAGACCAAGCGAAGCCGCTTCCAGCGCAAGACGGTCAACAAGTCGAAGGGCAGCGGGTGGACGTGCGGCGTTTGCCACTCCTGGTTCCCGGAGCGCGACGAATACGTCTCCCACATGAAGAAGGACCACGGCAAGGTGAGAAGGCTCCAGCTCTGGCTCTGCCAAGCCCTTGGGAATGTGGGGAGGGATGTTTGTGGTGCAGAGCAGGACACCTGGGTTCGTCCTGGGCTGGGAGCATGTTCTGCCGTGGTCTGGGCATTCCTTCTCCCCCAGTACAAACTCGGTGGGGGTTGAGGTTTTGGGGAGCAGGGACGTTCTGGTGAACAGCAAAGGCCAGAGAGATACTCGTTATCCAAATGTGGGATGGGCAAGGAGAAGAAATCTGAGGCAGCGCCGAGTTCCCACCTCTGGCTCCCCCAGCCAAGCAGGGAGTCCCGCTCTCCGGCCTCTCGGCTCCCCGTGCCGTACCCACCCGCCTCTTTGTTTCTTGCAGTCGGTGAAGAAGTTCCCGTGCCACCTGTGCGAGCGCTCCTTCTGCTCCGCTCCCAGCCTCCGGAGACACGTGCGAGTGAATCACGAAGGGATCAAGCGCGTCTATCCCTGCCGGTACCCACAGCACCTTCCGGGTTTGGCTGAGAAAAGGGGTCTGGTTTGAGAGGGGGGGACTTTGATTTTCCTCAGTCAGGCTGTTGCGGGGAGGATAAAGCTACAGGTGGTTGAAGTGTGATGGGGATTGAACAAGTGGCCTGGAAATAGGAGGGGAAGGAGGTAGCGGGAAGCAGTCTGGGGTTTTATACCCTCTAGAGGGATGTGGGTGAACACGTTTGTGGGTAGAGTTGGGGGTCAGGATGCCAGAGCCAAGCTTTCCCGGGGGAGCCAGGCCTGGGGCTGGGCTCCTCGCTGCGGAGCATTCCTTCACTGCCTCCCTGCCCCGGCCCTGCAGGTACTGCACGGAGGGCAAACGGACCTTCAGCAGCCGGCTCATCCTGGAGAAACACATCCAGGTGCGACACGGGATCAAGGTGACTGACCAGACCAAGAGCCAGGAGGTCGTTATCGCCCGGATAGGTACCGGCGCCACGCAGGTACGGGGTGTCTGTGGTCTCTTGGGGTGCTCACAAAGGGCTGGGGCCTTGCGGAGGTTTCGGGTAGGGTTGAAGGCATCGCCCTGAGCCCTGGTCCTGCCTCCACACGTCCTGCAGAGCCCGGGACCGGCAGCTCCCTCCCTCTGGGAGGCCCAGCGCCTGCTGGGTGGGTGCGGGCCCCATCTGGGCGCAGCTTGCTTGGCTCCCGCCTCTCCCTGCCAGCACGGCAGGGACGGAACTTGGCTCGGCCTCTCGCTGTGTGCAGGGAGAAGGCAAAATGTCCCCTCTGGCTTAGAGCTGCCCCAGGGTGCGAGGGACGAAGGCGCCTGGCACGAGGGGTACAGGCGAGTCAAAGGCTGTTGTGGGAGCCCCTTGGCTGGGGTTACTGGCAGGGACGCAGCTCTTGGGGCCTTTATCCGAGCAAACCTCTGCAGGAGCCCATTGGGAGACCCCCGAGGAGGCTGGGTTCTGCCAGGAGCTGCTCAAATCGGGCATCCATTAAAGCTTATCCAAACCGTTCCCGTAGGTGTCCGGTCGGAAGCGGAAGCTGTCCTCGGACGAGGGCGACTCGTGCAGCGAGGAGCCCGACAGCACCACCCCTCCCTCCAAAAACCCCAAGGGCGACCGCAAGGCTCCCTTCCGCTGCCGAAAATGCGGTTACCTCGCCAGCAGCTCAGCCGACTTCCAGGAACACATCCCCCAGCACCGGACTGACGAGAGCTCCCACCAGTGCCGGGAGTGCGGGCTCTGCTTCACCTCCCAGGTCTCCCTCAACCGCCACCGCTTCATCACCCACAAGAAGAAGAAGGGAGCGGGCGAGATGGAGGAGCCAGGGCCCCGCAGCCCCCTGGAAGGAGGCGCCCAGCACGCGGCCGACGGGAAACTCTCCTGCAAGGTGTGCGGCCGCTGCTTCGACAGCCAGCTCAACCTCAAGACGCACTTCCGCACCCACGGCATGGCCTTCATCCGTGCTAGGCAGAACGCCAGCCCCGAAAACTAGGGCCCTGGCAGAGGGGGAACGAGATACGTGTATATAATCAGCACAGAGCTCTTTGCGATGGAGGCTGCCCGTGCCCGCCTGGGCTCCCCCTTCCTCCCTCCCTCCTCCTCCTCCTCCTGGGCAGCGTTTCGGATAAAGGAGCCATGAAGAGAGATGAGAGCCCGGCCGGCACAATCCGACCTGACTCCGTGTGCCCGGCTCGCTGAATGGGCTCAGCCGGCGTCCCCTGGGGCTGGGGGTTTGTCCCACCCCATTTGTGGCCAGGAGCCGGGGGAAGGCAGGATTTCGGCTGCCTTATTGTCCCGGAGCTGAAGGGCAGAGTCCGGACTCGCTGCCCCGCTCTCGGGGAGACCAAACGGTTTGTTCACTGTTCGCTGCTCTGTCCTCAGGCGGGGACGTCACCCACCCCACAGCCGCTCTGCGGGGAGGGACAGTGGCCTTCCTCCCGCGGGGACGAGGACGGGAGAGTGACACCTCCCACCCCGCGGCCAGTGGTGGCAATCCTGAGGCACCGGCTCCTCTCTCAGACCGCGGGCTCTGCCTGGCCGCTCTGTGCCGTGCGGGAGGCCCGGCTGAGGCTGCGGCAGCCCCTTGGGACCAGGGGGGACTTCGCCGTGGCAGGACAGAGCCATCTGTGCTGACAACAATGTCACAGCAAAACCCACCTTTTTTTTTTTCTTTTTTTCTTTTTTCTTTCTTTTTTTCTTTATCTTTCCCTTTTGAATGTCGCTTATTTTGTGTTTTGCCGGGAGCCGTGGGGAGAAGCCGATTCGACTGGTGGCCGGTCGCCATCGTCGCAGAGACGCCCCGTCCTGTCCCTGGGGCTCCGCACGCTGGCCCGGTGCCCCCGCTCTCCCTTCGCCGCCACTTGCACTAACCCGAGGCGGTGCCGGGGCTTCGGCCGCTCCTCACCTTGTGCCCAGGACGCCGCGCGCGTGGCCCAGGGCTGGAAGCCTTCCTCGGGGAGGAGGAAGAGGAGAAGTTTCATTTGTCAGCGGAAAAACCGAAGCCAAGAAAAGGCCTCTGGGTGAGATCAGCAGGAGCCTGGTGGCACCGGCACCCCCCGGCACCACGAAGCTGCAGCGAGGGGGCTGGGGGGGGGTTCTCCCCGCGCCCGAGCAGGATCGGTGCCGGCCGCTCTCCGGGCGAAGGAGCCATGAGGAGGGAAAAACTGCCGCCGAATCCCGTTACAGACTGAAACGCTGACGGTGAGTCTTGGGGGGGCTTTTCCCAGGGGCGCCGGCGTCACCCGCTGCCGTCCCCCGCTTCCCGCCCAGCGCCGGGGGTCGAGGGCTCTGCTCGGGCTGGGCTTTACCGGCTGCTCCTCTTCCGCGGCGCGGCGCGGAGCGGCTCCCGGGGCCAGACCCAGCTCCCCCCTCGGCCACCGCGAGCCGCGTCCCCGCGCACACGCGTGTGCCAGAGCTCGGCCCCGGCACCGCAGGGTCCGGCCTGCACCGGGGCTGTCACCGCGGCCCCCCGTCGCCTTTCGGGGAAGGAGGAAAAAAAACAGCCGGCAAAAGAACTTTCTACTTGTTCTGTTCGTTTAGCGCCTGTGCTTGGGGTAGGGTGTTTGTGTGAGTAATTATTTCAGTAACTTAACTTGGGGCTCCTTCTTATTTCCTTGTGAATAACCTCTAACACGCTGTGTAAAGTTGTATCATGCACTAAAAGTNTAAAAAAAAAAAAAAAAAAAAAAGAGAGAAAAGCTACTGTTGTGATTTTGGGTTCTGTTTCGGTTTGGGTTTTGTTTTTTTTTTTCCCCCCCTTCTCTTTCCCCTTCAAAGCTGGTTTGCCGGGCTTGGCTTCATTTTTTATTTCCCTTTATTTTTT
>VWZL01006076.1:0-115578 GCA_013396915.1 Stercorarius parasiticus
GATACGCATTCCTATAGCTTAACAGATTTGCTGGGTATTGTGTTTCAGAGAGAATAACCTTCCTATCTGTATCCCAGAGCTACAGCAATTGCTACAGGAGTCCCCAAGCGGCAGGAGGTGGAGGTTTGACAAAGCAGGGCTGACTAGATAAGGCTGTATTTAAAAACAGGTACATGGGAAGGGCTGACCATAGCAATCTGGAGGTCAGTTGAAGGGGAAGCATCAGTGGTTCGAACCGGTGGAAAGAGTTACTGAGGGGAGGCTTAGGTAAACTGGGTGCACCTTGCATACCAGAGCCACTCTGCCTGCATTTCCCAGTACTTCCTGGCTTGCCTTCCTCATCCTCACATGCTTCTCCTTAAGCATCCATCTCCTTCTGCTCCCTCTTTTCTCTCTCCATGCTCCTTCTCTGCACTAAGTGTTTGTGGGAGGCGGAAAGAAGCAAGGACGTCCCCCACACCCCAGGCTGCCCAGTGCTGAGACACCTGGGTGCTCGTGTCCCACCCGCTTTATGACAAGGAGCGGTTGCTGGATCAGGCTAATCTCATGATTTTACCGTCCTCCATCAGGGCTCTGACTCACACTCTTTTCCAATGTAGGTCTGCAGAGCAGACTGATTTTTTTTCCCCTTCGTTCACATTCCGCCTCTACATCTTTCCTCCAGCCCCTCACTGACCTCTCTCCTCGTCCTTTCAGCAGGTGACACCGTGCTTCCCAGATGAGCCCCCAGAAGTTGCCACATTTCACCCACACCAACATAGTGCATTCCTTTGTAAAGAAGATTCAGCTTCCCTCTGCACAGCATGGAACAGTAGATCCTTTACAAATTTACACTGCAAACTACTTTTGCAATAAATTAAGCTGCTACAGACCGATTTATGTCAACCTGTAAATAGCGGAAATTTGAAAAAACAAACTCTTGGAACCGGAAACGTTTTTAAGAAAAATGATTCGACCTTAAGAGACCATTTAAGTCCTCTAAAATCAAAACTGCAGATCCGGCAGGAAGATTTAACGCACTGTGGACTGGACTCCCTTCAGCAATACGCGGGCTTGTCTGCACATGCAAATCAGTGTGCAATAGCACAATGGAGAGAATTTATGCCTCACTAAATGCGAAGTAAAGTATTTTGAGGCAGGAACAGTTTCAGAGATGCTAATGCACTGTAAATTCACACAGAGGAATAAAGCTCTATGTTTAAACACAGGCATAAAGCTCTACAGTCCTGAAAATGAACTTCCCCTGAAGTATTGTTCCCTCATCTTCACCCTTCAGTTGATATTCCTCATGGGCCTTCTGCACAGAAGGTGCCTTGCGGCAGTTTAGTTCAAGTTTGAGAAACAAGCAGGGGCTTGGTAATGTGGAAGTTGAAAGATTAATACACCAAAGCAGCCTTAACGCTGCCAAGGTGTCACTTGAGTCATGAAACCTGGAAGGCAGCATGGCAGGCCCTTTGTCTTTTTGCAGATTCTACAGATGCAAAATCCTCTCTCCCTTGAAAAAAAAAAAAATGTTCTGTGAGGCTTATCTTACAAAGCCCTCCTTCTTGCTCCCTTCTGTGAGTTTCTATTTATGAAAAAACCAGCATGTCCCAAAAGCGTGGTTTTCATATACTCATGAAGAGGAAAGAAGCAAAATGTGGCAGCAAGAATTAATTTCTAGAGCCGGAGGGGGGAGAATTACCGCCTAGCCAGAGCAGACTGAAACTCAGTCACTTGAAATAGTTAATACCTGTACAGAAACAAATACACTGTTCTAGCTTTTCTGATACTGACAACAACTAACCCAACACAATTCATTTACCATGTGGAGAAAACCAAGTAGTATCCTGGGGGTTCCTATAAAAGCAGGAGTATTTGTGGCAGAGCTATATCTGTCTTTTTTACAAGGAACTACGTTTTAAAACATACCTTTTTGACCTCTACTTAACCGGCTTGCAAGTTTTTATGGTTCTTTTGCTAGGTATTTCATGAAGTTTTACAACTGAAAAACCCATTCCAGAGTTTGAGGAGTTTTAGGCTGAGAAAACTGATGCTCTTAGCTCTAAGTGACTTTGAAAACAACTCCAAGCACTCATATCTTCATCCCAATGGACTAAGAAAAAAAATTACCAGGCTGATAAAAAGTCCTGCCTAGTTTACCAAGGAGGTACGGAACTCAGCTAAGTATGTCTAGTTCTGTACTTATTTTCACATATGTATTAGTAATACAATGTATAGTACATTTCACTATTAAGCCACAGAATTTTATTAAACACTATCCAACCAATACTTGATAAAAACCTGAATTCCTAACTGTGCTTACCTCCGAACTGGAATTTTCCCATTTGTGTTTGTTAGAAAGGCCAGCTTCATCCAGCTGAAATAAAGAATGAAATATTTTTAAAATACTATTTATTAAAATTTGGATTTGGATACTTATATTTAGATTAAGATTATTGCCACATCTGGGAAATGAGTACAAACAAATAATTGTTCTGTAATAAAAACATTTTTCTGTAGCCTTTTAGTGCTTGAGGCAGAGCAGTTCTTTAACTGTGAAGGCAAAAAGCAGCCCAAAAGAGTCCGTACGTCAATTAACATGAGTGTGAAGACAATAAAGACTCAGGGGGTTTTGTTTGCATATGCATCAATGAAAGAACAAACCAGACAATAATTAAAACATACAATATCAATAAATCAAATGAACAGTTATAATTTCTCATGGGCGTGTGCCAGATATAGACTTGAGACCTCTTCTGGTCACAGTGAAAGATAAATCCTAAACTAATATAACACCATTTTCTTTATTACACTGTTTTGTGATTGCAAATGTTGAACTATGAAAAACAAATATTATTATTTTTTTAAAAAATTCCAAGTAGGAAAATACAAGGACGGAAAAATAAAGGAGAAAGGGGAGGAAAGAAAGAAACTTACTGTTTCTTGAGACATGTCATTGGACTGACATTGTTAGCTCTAAAGTTATGTATGATGGATCCAAGCCCTTCTACCCATTGCTGAAAAACATGAAAACACAGAAACACCAAATTAGGAAAACTGAAGAGGGAAAAAGCAGGAAAGGTTGTCTTGGGGGAAGGCTCTTCTTCCTTGCAGGTACGGATAATGTCAATAATCTGCGCTGAGGAAAAAAACTGCCCACTTCGCAGCCCGTAACACCACGGGCAAGTCCAGCCGCATTTTAGCCATTCCTATTTCACCCTTCACTAAACAAAGTGATTGTGCTTTCCATTCTTCCAAGCACTACATGTAGCATCAGCGGTGCTATTAAAACAGTTTATTGCCAGCAAAGGCAAGCAGTCCATTGATTGATTTATTAAATCTTCTATTTATAGCCTGTATAAACATATGCCTCCCTTTCAGTTGCATCTAGCAATATTAACTATTACTAAGCAACATTATACAATATGTGATATTTAACTGGTCCAGTTGCAGAAAAGGAATGAACACTAATAAGCTAGAGCAAACCACAGGGAGGCACAACGATTGTTCTGTGACACTGACCTAATCTAACACCCTGTTACATATTCAAGTCCTGCCTGCTTTCTGGCTTTCATCCTTAAAAAGCAAAACATTCCAGTAATCATTGGGATGACTTTCAGCCAAGAGCAGCATTACAGCACTTACTTATGTAATTCCTTTTTATGGATATATTTTTCTACCGTAGCTTGTACCTAGACTTTGCAGTACTGTATAGAAGGAGCTCAGGGATTAGGCCGATTTCAGCACTCATCGATTTCAGCAAGAATCCTGGCAGGATAAAGCTATAGGAAGAGGAAAAAAATGACAGCACTGCAAGCCAAGATCGATCTCAATTATGCCATTGTAATACTAGGATTACTCAACAGATAATTCACACTGGTGGAACCGAGATGGGATTTGGTCCACTGCTTAATGTTAACCTTATGAATAAAGAAGCTTCTTGCTTCCGGCCAAATTCTGTGCATGCAGCTTGAACTGACTTGGGCAGGATCCAGAATTTGACACTTATAAACAGATGCAGATGAGTATATTTTTCTTTTCATGAATGAGTGCTGTACATCTGCAAAACAGATGAAAAAAGTCATCATTTATACAGGAGGAATACTAATGTCTTTGGAAAATGGCACATTGTAAACTGCAGGCAGTAAATCCCTATGGGCTAAACCAAGGTCTAAGGTGTCGATTCAGCAGATAAACACACTTAAGCAGACCCTTGTACTCATGACACATTACATGCACATCACAAACTTCTTTTCAAACAGGAAACTGTTAATCAGACTCTCTTAAAAACGGACCACATAGATCTGTTTTCCTTTAGGAAAAGTAGCCGGTTATTATGACACTTATTAATATTTCAATATTCCTTTTCAAATTATCCCCGTTAAGAAGTACTGCATAAAACATGCATGGAAACAGAATAAGTGATATATCTGAGAATCAGTTGAAAACAGAAGCCTGACTTACGAGACAAGCTAGCATTTGGGTGGTTCTCTGATGTGTTTTTGTGCTTGAAGACAACCCACCAGTAAGTCTGCCCTCCCATTTCTCTTTTCCCAACTGCACGAATAAGATGACTTAGTAGTCATAAGTATGGGTGTACAGTCCAGGGATACAAAGAAAGCAAGGTTAATGGGAAGAGATAATATTATTTATTAGAACTGATATAACTGGAAGCCATTGACAGACTTAGGGAACACTCATCTTTTCCTACAAATGTTCCCTCACCTAAGATGGTACAGGAATAGTGCTTGTGATAATTTCAGGATAAATGCCTGAACAAGTCTTATTTCAGTCTCCCAGAACTGTCGAAATTCAACTGTCATCATTCAACTATTATCAGCTATCTACGTTCGTGGGGGTATTTTTTGTGGTTGGTTTGGTCTGGGTTTGTGTTTTGTCCCGGTTTTGTTTGTTGGTTTGTTTTTGTTTTTGTTTTTTAACAGTAAAACGTAACACTACTGCTGCATTAACACTGTTACAGCTATACAAAAATTTATCCTCATGTGATCTGGATTAGTCTGCAGTCCCTTAAAAGCTACTCAAGCTTTCAACACTGACCCATAAACTGGCATATGCAAAGAAAGAACCCTTGCAAGATTGAACTATGCAAAATGCATGTTGTGAACAAGCTTCAATCTTTCAAAACTCCCATTTTTTTTTTCTGCTCAAAAACGAGATTCCTGCAGTGTTGGCAATGCCACCATTTCAATAGGAAATAAACACACAGAGATCCATTCTGATTTGAAGGCAACGGACTGCAGCTACACCAGATATAACAAAATCTAGCATTTAAAAGTAAGGTTACCCAGCACTGAATTCTGAAGCTACTTCTGTACATCAAGAAGAGCTGCCAAGAAGGAATATCGCTAGGAACGAAACAAGTACAGAGAGAAATCAATACACTAACCGTTTATCAAGTAATTTCTTTGCAGGAATTGTCCTGACGATTCCCACTGTAGAGGGCTCCCTATTCTTTTTTCAATGATAATGCCCTTCCCTGATAGAGATGCCAAATCAGGAACCACATTCTCTTACACCAAAAGAGCACAGAACTACAGCCAAAGACTGATAAACCACAAAAGCATCACATCTCTGCTGGCATCAAGGAAGAGAGTAGCCAAAGAGTCTCTGTCCATCTATGAATCATCTTTCCATTGGCGTGATGTGCCCTGGGCAACACGTGGCAGTTCGAGAGATGCATTTGCCTATCTGTTCCACACCACACAGCTGCACTACAATGTAGCATCTGGCTGCTTGGACTTCAGTTTGGGGCTAAAGTAGCTTCTGGAGTGTTTCATCAGACATTCCCCACAGTTACCACCTGGCCCCAAATTAACTAGGAATAACAGAACTGAGGAAAAAAAAAAAATGCTTCTGGATCGTGAACATAGAAGCAAAATGACGTAAGATGAAAAAATGTCCTCATCTGTAGACATATGATATACATAGACATAGATATACATAAATATATAGACAGACAGGCTGAGTGCAACACATTTAAACTCTTTGTCCTTCTGAGCCAGAAGAGTCTCCGAATAACAACTATCTTCATAATCACTTTTAAGCCACTGTGGTCCAGAGCAGAGATATTCACAAAATACCCAAAGCCTGAATACTCTGACAAATATCAAGATGGCAATATATTGCTTTCCTGACCAGAAACCATTCCTAGATTTAATGTACACTTGTCTGATGTCCTTGTGGGAGGGATGAAAGAAGAGCTCAGATTTTTTTCAGCTAACATGCTAGGAAGAATACAGCTTGTTTGTATGCTATGACAGCACTCCTTATTTCACAGATGAAGCTGAAAGACCCGTGTAAAGTCAATCTGTGAAAGAAAAACCCTACATAAGTCAACAGGGATAAAGATCCTCAGTTCTCCTCTTTCACGCTCAGCATTTCCAAATCGCTACCTCTCTAAAGAAAGAAAATCCCATGACACGATGACGTTCTGAAACGAGGTAGGATAGGGAACACTTCGCTTGGGTTTTAGACAAAGTAGAATTACAAAAATGTTTTTGATAGAAATACATTATACGTTTGATTCTTACTGATGCTAGTCATAAATATTTTCCAAATTTCAAAATATGGCTCAGTACCTTTAACCTGTCAATGTAACTCCTGAATGGCTCTCTATATACCAAGAATTACTCCAGATTCATATAAAAGAGGAATCTGGGCTCTGCTATCTAATCCTAGAGAAACAACAACCATGAAAAGAAACAAAACCAAAGACAAGCACTCCTTAAACACAGACCCTTTGGCTGACACAAAAGGCCAAAATCTAAGTACACTGCAGGCTGGAATAAGCAGACTGGAATAAGGAGAAGGTGCAAGAAAAACTGATCGAAAAAGCGCGCTCTCAGCTTTCGCTGTGGTACTCAAATGCTTCTGAGGCACTTAGTGACCTTGTGTTAGCCGGAGTTCATCGATGAAACACAGGCAGCAGTGGCAGGGCATCAGCCTTTCATTTAGAAACGTTAAAAAGGGCAAAAATTATCAAAGGCTAAAAATCACTGTAATGTACAGCTCCTGAAATTCTAGACAAGGTCGCCCATGGCTTATCTATAGATGAGGGCAGTATTATCCAAACCTCTTGAGATGATTTTACTTTCACTTTTTCAGCGAAGATACTTTTTCCGGTATCTCCACAGCTGTGCTCTACTTAATTCAAGCATCGGGAAGGCTGGGGAGGCAAGGAGGCACTGCCCTCTGATTTTGATATTCAGCGCCTGTGACTGGCTGTCTGAGTCAGGGGCTTGACAGCTTGAAGGGTCAGGAAACCCACAGAGAACAGAACCATGTTTCCCAATTCTTACCAAGACAGACATGGCCTGGCAGGATTCCCTGGTACTCTGTCCTCCATCAGCAATGCTGTGACCAGTAGATGTCCCTCTTTTCTCGATACAGTTGTTTCAGAAGTCATTTCTGTTCTATGAAGATTACCATACCTCTAACGTAAGACAGCAAAAGCACGGAGACTAGACTAGTGATGGCGTCAAACCTATCCCCTACTTGACCAACTGCAGCACAGACTTGCATGATATTGCTGTGAAAATTCTGTTACGAAGCTAAACGGAACTCTTCCTACTTTGAAGTATTTAATCAGGAAAGCTGAGGCTCACACAAACACTCTGTATTGGGAATTGCCTGATGCGTCCAGACCCTTCAACAGAGCTTTCCACCCCAAAATGACTTTTCCAGCATTGGAGGGGTCTACTCTGAAAGCATCTGGAAAACTCACTTTGGCTGCTTTTCTGTACGAAGACAAACACAGTGGAGTTTTACACAGTGAAATCAACCTCCTGGCTACAGAGAACCAGGGCTGAAGTTTTCAATTTACCGATAACTCCAAGCGGCAGAGCCAAGAAAGAACACGAAAAAGCAGAAAAGCAAGCACATGGAAATCACAGACGCTAAGTACAGGCTGGCTAGGATATGAAGACTTCTCTAGAGAACACGGTATTACATACTTGGCATAGGGCTACCTGAACATGTAAGCAGCACTTAACATATTTAAGACAGTCAGAGTTCAAAAATGCTTAGTACATAGGCTATCAGACATAAGCCATACACTAACCTAATGGGACACAGAGAACAGCAGTAGACTTTTAGAGTTCTATTCAAAGATGTCCTGCAGATTTCTTGGAAAGTTTTGCTTTGAAACATCAAAACAAACCAAAGCTATGGGAAAACAGAACTTTTCTGTAATGTGACTTTGGGATATTCCTGTGGGAATCTTCTACATTCCAGTTGCCCTCCCAGCAATACAATATGTGCAAATAATTAACAGCTTGGTTCACGGAAAAAAGTCAGGGTCAACTAAATCAGAACCTTTTCCAAAGTCAAAAGGGCCATACAGTAGAATAGCAACAAAAATTATCAGCCTGAAGTGCTTAATTTTACCACAAACACGGTAGTCTGTTTAACCATTTTAAACAAACGGAAATCAATTTCAAAATGAAGAATGCTATTCCAACTGAAAAGCTGAGAAGTTTAAGAATGTCAAAATGAAATGCTTTCGACTGCAGTCATCTTCAACGCCATAATATGATTAGCTGTACGATAAAGCTTGTGTTTTACCTTTATGTTGTTTGTTAGCATACGAGTAACAAAGCATTGCAGCATGTGCTGTTCATTCTGGTGTCTCACAGGTTAGCCATCAACGTGTGATTCACTCAGTGAGTAATACACCAGTAGAAAATATCTATTTTCTATCAAATGCAGCTTTGCCAGTGTAAAAGGTTACTCCACTCTCCTTCCCACCCTGTCTACCCTGTGGCTGCTCCCATCCCTACCTACTGCCAGAGGAATCGTGTGCGTCAGCACTTCCCAGCGCCAGCTTATCTTAAACACTGGTGTGAATGTCGCCACTAAGCAGGTGACATGAGCTTAACGCTACGGCTCTTCCATGAAGTGAATTAGGAGTGTTCACATAAAGTCCTCTACCAGTGGGAACAGTAGTTTCTGGCAGAAGAGCAGAAACTATGAGCTGGAGAGATGGTCCTTCCCAACAACACAGCTGGACCTGGGAAAGAACAACTGTCAGGACAAATTTACCCCTGGTAAATTTGCAGTAATATTAAAAAATGTAAAAAGAGCTGACTTGACTTAGGTTAATCTTTTAAATTAAACTCCTTAACACATTGCCAAAGTGGATGAGCAAAGAAGACAAGAAGTCCAGGTTTTGGGTTGCTGAACTACAACAGCTTTATTGGCCTTACGCCAGCTTTGGACAGGCAGCCTACATGCCATGCGCTAAGGCCTCACATCAACACCACATCTGCACGAAGGAGATTCGCCCCCAAATACCCGCTGGCCTTTTCAAACGTCCTAGATTGAGGAAAGCAGATTATCAGATTACTAGGTCACAGAAAGTCCATCTGGGAAGTAAAAAAGAAAAATATACACGTATGCTCACACCTCTAATGTGTGTGTTTTAATTTTAGCTCACAGTAATTTATATAACCAGATTTAATCTGGATTCCAAACACTACATTTTAAATTCTCCCTCTTACAGTCACTCTTTACTACCACAGTGGAGGTGCTTTAGGAGTGGACCATGACAGCTGCTTGCAATCAGAGACAGAGTACACCCTATTTTGTGGTTGTTTTCTTTTAAGAGTGGAAATGAAAACCAATTTTTCAGCTGAAAACACCAATAAAATTTAAGTAGACAGAATGTAAATACCAGAGCTGGAGCTTGGAGACAAGCGGAGAGATAATAAACACACTCTTGTTGTTGCAATAGCTATACTTGGAGCTCGGTGATGACTTGGCCAGACCCGCTGAGCACATCGCCACAAGAGGCAGAGCAACATGGGGCTGTCCCAGTGCAGAGATGATGACACATCACAACGGACAGCCTGTGACAAGCTCTGCCTGGAGGGGAGGGTCCACCACTGCCCTTAGGGACTGCCCCCACACTCTGCCACCCTGTCCTACCCACCTGGCCAAATCTGCTTCCCACTGACATCACTCCTTACATGGGTAGCCTGAGGAAGCCAGGAACTTGCATTCAGTTTCTTCTTCGTCATGGTTACTCAGTCCCATCTACGATCCAGCCTTCAGCGAGTTAACAGGTACTTCTTGTCCAATTGTAAAGTATCATCTACAGAAGCAGAATACCCTTTTGACCTCTTTCTGTCACCATATAAAAAGGGTTCTGGGCTTTTGTATTTGGATCTGTCACCAAATTCCCTCGTTTTGAAGTATCCCAATCAGGTACTGACCGGCCCTGAACTTGGTTATCTGCGGAAGGGCCAAAAGATCTACAGCAAGTAATGCTTCCTCGTGGCAATGGTGGGGGGAAACAGCAGAAACCACTACAGATGTGTCACTTAGACATATCTGTGTTGCTTAAGCTAAAATCATGGCCCCTTCTCCAAACTCTCCCCTCTGTCACTTCACAAGGGCGGCTTACTATTGAATGTGGATTAAATCAAGACCTATTTGAAACTGCAGTAGTAGCTGCGTAGCTACTTAATGCCACGTAAAGCCTCACTTCTTCTAGAGGAGATTTACCAGGTCCCAGAAGAAAGATGTCTTCTTATGAACAAAACAGGAAGAATTAAGCAGGAAAAACTTTATATGTGCAGATTACTCCTAGAAAAATTTATTTTGGCACAGAATTATAGTAGCAAGTTGATGTGCTCGCCAAATACAAAAGGCCAAATGACTTCCCATACGCCCATATCCCTAGCGAAAGCACAGCTTTAGGTACAAATTAAGCAGCTCTACATTGTTTTTGGTTTGATCTACTTTACACTCTCCCTTGTGCCTCAAGTTTACCAGATCAGGTGGATCACCACTGTCGACAAGTTCTGGATATACATTTTGTTGGGAAGACTCCCAAATGCGGGACTCTCACATTTATGGGCCTCTCGGAGCCTACCCACAAGCTGACTGCAGTATTACGCACCATTTTCGGGAAGCATCTTGGCGGCTAATGAAGCAGTAGATCTTTTAGACAGTATAACTGGCTCACCTGTTTTGACGGTTTATGTAACTGGCCAACATACTCCTCACAAACCAATTAGTCTAATACAATTTACTGAGATTTAAGGTGGCTAAAAAAAACCTTAACTCCAACTTCTTTTTTTTCCCCCAGAATAAATCAGAGACACTGCTGGGTTAAGTATAAAAGTGAATGCTGCCAGCATCTCCTCTTCTTTGCTTCTTAAACGTTTTCAAAACATAACTGTGGCACGTTATTTCCCTGAAAGCCTGCTGAAAACACACACAGTAAAATCAATTTAGTGTACCCATGTAAGTTATACAACTATTTCTCCTATCACGGAGTTCACTCAGTACTGCCATTGTTTAAAGAGGTATGGATCCAAAGCGATGAAAAATCAACCAGGTCTGCCAAGGGACTTCGTGACGCTGCGTTCAGCAAACAGATCCTCAGTTTTAAAGGAGGGGATTTAGCAGGTGTGTGTTACTGATCACTATTCAGCGTTTATCTCACAGGCAAAGCAGATTATAATATACCCTAAGCACACATAATCAGAAAAGAAAAGCAAAAGATGTCTTCTTTTAAAATCCCTTGAATCCCTGGATCTAAGCTAGTAGCATACTATCAGCACTCTGGATCAAGTTTCTCAGAGCAGTTTACAGCAGATGGGTACCAGGCCTTGGTGGAGCCACAGAACTTGCATTGTGAGCTGCAATCTTAAGCTCTCAGGAAAGATGACGTGTAAAAAAGCACCATTGTTTTCTTAAGACTGTTCCATGTCAACGGGAAACTGAAAAGAACCCGAGTACACTGGAATCCCCTTTAACTGTAGAGAATTTTCTTTCCTGTTTTTGTCTTTTCAAATAATATGAACCACACAATACAATTAGGTTATCGTTGAACAAAGTTTTGGAGGACTGAGCTCCACCCACCAGGAAAATGGAAGTAATTGCACTTCCCTTCAGCATCCCTGTGCGTTACAGATCCACTGCGCAACCACCACAGAGTCTGCTGCACAAGCCTCATGCAGAGGTACGGAACAGTTGAGGGAATGCTGTGTCCTATGTTTAATGATCTCAGTGTCTACTTTTGATAAATCACCACGCACGCAGAGGCTGATAAAGTAACCATTTCCTTTCACCATGGCACACAGACATGATACAGAACACTCCAAAGGGATGTTTGCTGTCCTTTTGTAGACCGTGGCAGCAGACATTAGAACAGGTATTTCAGTCAGCCAAGCAGGCTGACTTATTCAGGAAAAACAATTGAGTACTGCTGAGGAGCTCTCCTTTTTTTTAACTCCCACACTGTTTAATTGTGAAATACCTTGGCTATTTCTGTGTTTTCCGCTACCATGAAAGTGAAGCTGATGTTCACCAGATCTGTGCCACTGCAAACACACACTATCCGTCCTTCCAACTCATTTTCTGATTTTCCAACAGCCTCAAGTGCAGTTAGTATTTTGGGATCCTGTTAAACAGAATAAATAATTTTGTTACATTTGCAATACTTTTGTGAAGCAACGCACTATGGTAAAGATGCATCTTCATATACATTAACCTTTGCCAATCATCTTAAATGAGTACTTTCACTTCAAACTACTGTGTGTAAACCTGAAAGCCAATATATTCTAACAATTAGGAGCATGATTGTGAGAACTCAGAAGTAAATTTTAGATATATTTTAGAAAGTTAAACTAGAAACTACACATATTTTCATCACACAAAAGAAAAACTAATCACTCCAAGGACCGGAAGTAGAGGAACAGTATTCATCTCTAAGTAAATTATTCCAGTCGAGTTAAGTCCATAGTTACTGAGAGTTATGATCTATGTGACTTTTTGGCTGTTCCTTAAGGACACGTTGTACTAGCTGGTACCTCTGCTGCGGGTCAAGGGCTATAGATTTAATGGGCATAAAGAGCAAATTACCTATGGAAAGACAGAGGTGAAGTGTGAAGCATATTGGTATGGTTGTCGGCACATGAAGCATGGGGTTGTCTGCAACACCACTTCTCATACCCCTTCTCTATGGGGGACAGGTTTTAGTCTATGGATTCCCAAGAGAACTACTAAGAGATCGTTATCTACAGCTACCACAGAAACACTGAACACCTGAAAGTGGAAATGCAGAGGTGTCAACAGCTATCTTGCTTCACAACAAATCTTTTAAACTAAGGGCCTGGAGGAGGGAGGGCCGCAATCCACTTCAGAAAATTCTACGTATTCCTTCTGAAGAGTACCACTGAAAATTTTTCCAAAGTTTTGGGTTTCTCCAGAACTCCTAGCTAGTACTTCCCTTGGTATCCTTCAAAAATGGCAGACAGTGACCAGCTGGCTTCTCTGACCATCTAACCGTATAAAGAGGGATACAAACAAAACCTCCTAATTTTATATCAATGAAGGAAGAAAATACAACAAGTTTTAAACAGATAGGAACAAAATTTGGAATATGAATCATTTTATTGTAGATCCCTAAAACAAATATCCCAATACATTGCTACAAAATAATTTAAAACTCCTGATACGTACTCTTAATATCTGTTCAGCTTTCACCGCATGCTGAAAGCTGAGGAATGTACTACATCAGAAAGACCAGATGACAGAACCTTACCACTGCAATCGCACCAAATGACTTTAAAACTTAAAATTTTAGACTGTGATTGCGAAAGAAAAGCTGTGTTGCTCGTATTTTTTTAAAGAAATGAACTTCATCCTGCATTTCACCTTCAGTTTAAATATTCTTTGTTTAAATGCAAAGTATAAACTAGAGTACCTTTGGTACAGCTCCAAAGCGAACACTGTTGATCAGGGAGCATTCTAATACCTGTCCTTCCTGAAACGGCAAAAAAAGGTACAAGTTCAAAGGTCTGTTGACACATGGCTCCATTAGGAATTGCATCAAAAATAAACAATGAATCTTATTTGCAAATACTATTAATTAACACTAAACA
The DNA here is from genome assembly GCA_013396915.1 of Stercorarius parasiticus. Classification (NCBI taxonomy): domain Eukaryota; kingdom Metazoa; phylum Chordata; class Aves; order Charadriiformes; family Stercorariidae; genus Stercorarius; species Stercorarius parasiticus. Next base: position 13,896 of record VWZL01006076.1, read on the forward strand.
GTATATTTCCCTTTTATATCCGTTAATCCCCCCTTAAATACTTCACTTCTGTCAATTCTAAAAGACTACCACTAAGGCTACTTTTGTTAATAAACTAACACGGTGTTTCAGATTTTTAGAAACTAGCCAGAATATAAACCAAGTGCAAAACTATCTCATATATAGTCCCGATATAATTGTAACATACCTTTCCTTCACTTTTCCAGCTCAGAAAAAAGCCAAATTCATCCACCTGGAAGAGACAGTTGCTTTCAAAGACAAAAGATTCCTGTAGAAAAGAAAATACAACCATTATTTTAGTCAGTTTGACAAATGTTATAAATTTATTTATTGTTCAAAAATAAAAGACTGTTACATTTCTCCCCAAATACGTTCCTGGAGAATCTGCTATTCCCAAAGCAATCAGAAACCAGGGAGGCAGGCTTTTAAAAAATGATAATTTTTAATGATTTGTCTTTTTGCTGCCATTTGAGACATTAAGATGCACTTAAGTAATATTTTCCTACTTCTTTGCAACTATGAAGATTTGTTTTGTTTAATAAAAGCAGTGATGCCTACCTAACCAAAAACCTTAATGAAATGGAACTTCAAAAAATTATTGAAAATTAAATGCTTCAAACTATGTAAAGGTTAAGAATACATAATGTGCCAATACTACCTTCAGGATCAAATCACCACATTTCATTTTAACACCCAGAATCTGGGAAGCACTTTTCTGTTAGACTGTGACAATACGCGTGCTGCGAGCATTTTGTAGCCAGAGTATCTGGCAAGGAAAGTTTGAAGGATATTGATCTGTAGAGAAATCAACAAAGAACGGCATACCAAAGAGACTAGACATGGCCAAAAAAAATCAGATTAGCTGAATTAAAAAAGAAATTTCCTCCACACACCTCTAGGCTCAATTAATGCATCATAAATTAAGCTAAAATGCAGGATAACATTGTGCAGAATCATTCACTTTTTAAAGAAAAAAAGGATCCAGAACTTTCTGACTTCCTTAACTGCAAACCAAGTATGTGTGCAGGCTACAGCACTGCTTAGGGTTTCAGAGATCACGGCTTTGTTCTGCGTTTCTGAAATGCGGCGTCCTCTCCTGTGCCCATGAATTTACACAGCTGTTTTCAGAGCAACAGGTCTTGCATACAGGACAATTTGAATTTAGGTAACAAAACCAGGTAAAAACTCCAATGCCCTCAATGCGTGCAGCGTGCTTTAAAGTTAGGAAGTGTATCCAGGACAGTTTGGTCTCACTGCGTTACCCTGGGGCAGGCCCCAGCCTGACCCAGGATGAAGGACATTGTGGGGCAGCCACAGGTGCTTTTTTGGACTCTGCTGTGGAAACAAGGGCATCGTGTGGGCTAAGGAATGGTCACATTCCAGTCAGGTCTTACCCTAACCAGACACTGGGCATGAAAGCAAGCAAGTTCCCGGATCCACGGTTGGGTAGCGTCCTTGAGCCCTCCTAGATGGGCACAGCCAACGGGGATACTTTGGGTTTGGGGTAATTGCTCCTTTTCCCCGGAGATATTAATTATTGAATGGTGTCTACCACTTCTGGACAACATTTTAGGTCCTCAAAGAAGATTTACAGGTTTTAAGGACTGACGCACTGCAGGTTTCATCCAAGTAGCATAAAGTTGCTGCAGCTCAGCCTGAGCCAACACCAGGAGGCACGAATTTCCAGCATGCACCACTCTGCCCACCTTTCTCCACCATCACTTCTATTTTTCTGCCTTCACCCTGGCACTCATCCCTCATGAAACCTACTTGTTGCCAGACACCTCAGATTTACTAGTTTTACAGCCTTTGGAGTCCTGTTTCATACAAAAATGTGGCTAGCTACCAATCAAAATTAGTGTCTCTTGCATTTCCCCAAAAGATTACTCACACAATAAGAGGCAGGCAGGTTTTTTTGGTCATTTATTGTGCCCCCATCCATCAAAAAGGTCTCGATACACCAAAAATGTTGTTTTCACAAAAGTGTCTATGTAAAGTGCACTCATATTGATGTTCCACCCTAGCCTTGATTCTGTTCATCAAATTACTTTTTCTGCAATTTGTCTTCTTACATGGTAAAAAAGAAAAAAAGCACCTGCCACCAGCCCACGTAGATGCAGCATGACCAGTAAGATTCCTAATCATGTCTGCTTTTTATTTCCCATACTTTGCTGAGATAACCCTGTACTAGACTCAGACTTTTCAGCAAACTTGATAACGCTTGGCTCAAAATATATTTCCATAATTTTGTAATCCTTCTGGTTAAGGGACCCATCTGTCGGCAAAAGATGGATCAAGACACTGCTCCACATAACAATGACCCAGATTTTTCTAGCCACTCAATGAAACTTGGGCACATAAAAGACCTCTCATGTGGTACTAGAGCTGTTCGGTCACCCAGACCCTGTACTGGGATTCCCTGAGCCCCAGTTCTGCGCTGATCTGCTGTATGACCTTAGGTCACAAGACCAAGTGCAAGGTCCTCCATCTGGGTCGGGGCAAGCACCGATACAGGCTGGGCAGTGACTGGCTTGAGAGCAGCCCTGAAGAAAAGGACTTGGGGGTGCTGCTGGACGAGAAGCTCAACATGAGCCGTCAAGTGTGCACTAGCAGCTCAGAAAGCCAACTGCATCCCTGGGCTGCATCAGGAGAAGCATGGCCAGCAGGTCGAGGGAGGTGATTCTCCCCCTCTACTCCACTCTCGTGAGACCCCACCTGGAGTACTGCATCCAATTCTGGAGCCCCTACTACAAGAAAGATATGGACATGCTGGAACGTGTCCAGAGAAGGGCCACAAGGATGATCAGAGGGCTGGAGCACCTCTCCTATGAGGACAGACTGAGAGAGTTGGGGTTGTTCAGTCTGGAGAAAAGAAGGCACTGAGCAGACCTTATAGTGGCCTACCAGTATCTTAAGGGGGCCTACAAGAAACCTGGTGAGGGACTTTTTAGGATGTCGGGTAATGGTAGGACTAGAGGGAATGGATTAAAACTAGAGATGGGTCGATTCAGACTGAACGTTAGGAAGAAGCTCTTCACCATAAGGGTGGTGAGACACTAGAACAGGTTGCCCAGAGAGGTGGTGGAAGCCCCATCCCTGCAAGTTTTTAAGGCCAGGCTGGATGGGGCTCCAAACAACCTGATCTAGTGGGAGGTGTCCCTGCCCATGGCAGGGGGGTTGGAACTAGATGATCTTTAAGGTCCCTTCCAACCCTAACAATTCTATGATTCTAGGATTTTTCTTTTCCCCAACACGACCTTTCTGTTAGGGTGGGGAATTAAGCACAGAATTTCCATGAAAATTAGAAGCCTAGATCTGAAACATTTTTCTTAAAAATTGCAAGCCCTATAGTATAAGGATTGAATCTTGCTACATTTTCATAGCATTTCTAAAACAATGCTCTCTCTCTTGGATAGGCTATCTAGTTACTGCCACAACACAACTAAATAATAGCCTATGTATATCTTAAATCTGATCATATCAAAGAGCCACACCATCAAGTGCTCACTGTTTACATGCTACAGGTTTTAACTTCTCAGTCACTGGATTTTTTTTACAGCCCTTGATGATTCCTGTAAAATTGCCGATAAAATATACAGTTGGTTACGTAAGTGAAAGCCTTTTAATGTTTCTGGAACAGTATTTGCTGAAGAAAAATAAAGCTTTTATGAACTCCCTTTCTAAGGAATTCAATGTCCACTAGTATCTTCTTAGTTTATCTGTCCCCAAAACTGAAAATACCAGGTAAAACAACTATCCCCATCTTGGCAGTCCTCCTGATAAAAAATACCTTTTACTTACATTTCAAAAGAGGAAGATACTAATATCCCTGAAGGCACTTACTGAGATACCTTCAATTTTTAGAGGTTTCTTGTCCAAACAAGATTAAAAATAGACCCCAATAAAATTATTCTCACAGGCATATCAATGCTGAGTATGAGGTGAACGTCTCAGCACTTTATTTCGGCTGTCTGTATAAAATGTCCGGTTTTGCATTCCTTTAATAGATTTGGATTAAAGCACAGCTGAAAGTGGGACCACAGTAATCATATTTCATATAGGGCACAGGCTGATTTTCTAAAGGAGATAAAACCACTCCAGATATCAAATGACGCACTTGAATCAGAATATAAATGTTTTGTGTTCTCTTATTTACCTTTGTGAGATGCAGGTCCTCAGCTCATGTATTAAAAGATGACATATTCCCCCCCGCCTCCCCATTTGATAGATATACAAAAAAGGGAAGGATGCACTTTGTTCAGTAATGTGCTTTATGGATCCGCAAAGATGAGAGCTTTATGCACGTTATAGTTATTTTGATCCAAATCTCCCTTTCTCTTGCTCGGGGCTTATTTCAAATCAGAGGGATTAAATATATTTTAAAGTTATTTCTTTTAGAAGCAAAAATCTGTAGAGCAATAATGTGTATTGGTATTTCCTCCCCACACACATTTCTGGAGTTATTTGGAAGTTTATTTGTGTACAATGAAAGCAAAACACGAAATATTCTGTAACATCTACATATTTAAAAGAGAATAGCAAATGAAATGTAACTGGCCTCTTACCTCTTCGTATCTATCAAACACAGCTCCATCTTGCATAAAAGAGGGAACTGGCTTCTGCCAGTTGAATTCATAAGGTTTTGCCATGATTACAGAAGAAAAACCTGAAATGGAATGAAAAAGCAGAGTTCAATTACTGTCTTTTAAAGGACTATTTCAAAGTCTAAGCAGCAAAAAAGTGACTTTTAGCTTTTTCTTTCACACAGAAGTATTAAAAAGTCACAACGCATTTCTAAATCAAGAGCCTTCCTCAAAACTATTTTCGTTTCATAACTTTCAAATGAAAAATACTTGTAAAATGTGTGTCTGAACTTAGTCATTTGAAAAAAATGCTTGCACTATAACATTGCTTTAGTTTAAATATCTGTTACATCACTTCTAGAGCGTAATGAGGCTGGGATTAATGCAGCCCTGGGTAACAGAGTACTACAACCTGCAATATACATGAGTGCTTCTTTTTTGCAGGAAAACATCAGACTCTACACAGACAGATTTTCTTTTTTTTAATATTCTAAATAGCGTACTACATAGACAAACCAGACTTTTCCTCCGTGTTTTGCTTAATATAGATGGATTTTGAAATACAAAGTATTTCTGGGTATTTTCAGTGCTATTTTACAGATAACTCAAGATATGGATAATATAGACGTCAAAATTCATAGGGAGAAAAAAAACTATTTAGGGATACAGGCTATTAAAAAAAAATAGCTAGTAGTATTGTGCGTTTCTGCAAGTTTAGGAGTGTGAACAAAACTTAATTTAGAATATAATACAGAAGGCATAACATATGGACCTTACAATAAAGACTATCAAATTATTCAGTATCCTTTCCAATACCTCGGTGCCTTATAGGTTATGCTGCTTTACACCAGAAAATGTCCCAAATACGTCCTCTGAAGCACTGAAGTTGACTTTATCTGAACTAAAGTGCATCTGCGTTGTTCCTGCTTACTAATGCCACCCAGGACATACAGCATCTTGGTTATTCCTTTATACGCTGGACCAGAAAGTCTTGCGCGAGAGGGAATACACTTGGCAGCAGCAAGGTAAGACTGACTCCCAGATGTCAGTGAATGATTCTGTGAAACGGTATATTGAGGATGAAGAGAGCATGCGGTCACCATCATCTGAGCCCACATGCTACTGCCTGTCTCAGAGGTGGCCCTGGCCTTGCCTCATCCGCTTGTCCTAGCCCTCCTCTGACAACCTTCACCTCTCACTGACCATGTCTAGCAGCAGGACCCAGGGCTAAGCATAACCAGCGCAGTTCTTACTCCGTTACAACGCAGGCACACAGCCCAAGCAAAGTTTGTCTAAGTGAGAAGAATAAAACACATACATAAAATTCAAGGGAGAACATGCCAGTCTGTGTAATCTATGCTATGCAAGCCACCTTTGTAGTGTTTGCATATGCCAAAACTCGGAACAGCAGACTAAAATATTACCCATTAGGTAACAATGCTTCCACAATGTTCTTAGACAGAAACGTCTACTTTGACTGAACTTTAAACCCAAAAGAGATGCAAGTGTTTAAAAAAAAATTAAGAATTTTGTAGTATCCTCCTTCTCTGTCTTGTTCTCATTCAAATAAAAATGTTTTAACAAGAAAAAGAACAACAAACGAACTCAGAGGATACTGTTAAAAGACTGCCAAACACCGGCTTTAAAAACAGTTACTTTTGATAGTTTTCTACTGAAAAAAACATCCTTACTACTAAAAAAAAGGCAAAATACATTTTGATGCTGCCCGTCTTTTTGACATTGATACAGGAACATCAAAAATACATAACATGTTTCCAAAGCTTTGGGAGTAAGACAAATTAATTCATTCTCCATAACTGTAAAAAATACAATTTGACAGTTACACATGTATCACCATCAAGCGTTTGCTTTTGTTGAAAATGGGAAGAAAACTAAAAATAACTTATCTGTACTCTCCAATTAAAAAAAAGAGGCTGAACAGTACTTAAGACCACTCATCTGTATTTTTTTTTCCCCGATAAAGAGACGCTTTGAACAAAATAGAGGACAAGGAACTAGGGCCCAGAAGCCATGAGCTACATTTAGTATCTTATCAAAAATCCCCTTTTCTTTTTGCCAGCCCTGTGCGCTTGCCTCTCACCACTCTGTAAAAGAGTAATATCATCTTCTTCATGAGGACCATGAGATGTTTTGACATCCTTTCAGGGAATGTGCCAAACCACTGGATTTTTATTACCTTTTTTTAAAAATACACTTAGAATTTTAGGGTCTCTTCCAGTTTAGATCAGCATAAAGCCGCTTTTTCCTCATTCCGTGGAGGACACAGCAGGACAGCCACCCCATTGCAGTAGCACGATGGCGTCCAGTTTTATACAGCTCAGAGACATCACACAGTAGCTCAGTATAATCACACCACCTTGAAAACTTAGTGCTTGTTCTTAGATCAAAGCCACATTTAGAGAAACACAGCTTCAGAAAGCTGTTTTCTGACTTCACGGGCTTTGTTAACGGCAAAGTTGAAACTAGAACCAATGAAACCCCATATCATACAACAAATACTCAAAGGTCTTGGAAAAATATCCCTTAGATTGAAAGGAAACTGAAAACATACACACCTGAAGTGCTAAACACTCCATTTTTACGGCATATTGACCATTCCCTTATCTGTTTAAATGACTTTAACTATCAGAATTTTCCTAAGAAGAAAAGTTACTTCAAATACGAGAGGTAGCTCGTGCAGCAATACATGCTGCCAGCGCGGGAAGTCCTTCTGGGAAAAGCAGATGCATGCTGTGCTAAAACATAAGAGATGTGATGACACTTTTAAGACTGTGAAGAATACTCTGCCATAGTCCCCAGCCTACATGCGTGGCCTTTACCCTTTTTCACTGACGTTGAACCCCACACAGACACAGATTTTAAAACGTACAAGCCCTGCAACTGCTCTTAACTCCCGTATAAGACACACAATAATGTTCTGTCCAGTATCTGGCACTCTGAATCCTGCATATAAAGAGTGCTTGAACAGACATTTATCTTTCACAGAGACTAATTATCTTAGCACTGGAAACGTGCACTTTATTACCAATTCGAACTTTGCTGAGTTCATCATCCAGGCACAGAAATACAGCTCTGTAATAATCGCTCCTTTACAGATATCTTCTCCTTGCCTGGGTGCTCACACAGTCTGATGAAGGTGTCCCGTTACTTCATCGCTGATAAATTAAATAGATTGAGCTCTTCAGTTTCTGCTGCAATGCATATTTTTTAAATCTCTGAGTCAGCCTGAGCCCTCTCCACTTTTCCAGCTGCCTTTCTGAAATCAGGTGCCTGGACCAGGACACAATAGCCCAGCGCAGCCCCCTGTCATACAAACCAGAGGTACTGCCTTTTTTCTTATTTGCATAAGCTTGCGTTTAGCTGCAAGAAAACACGCTTGATTGCTCATAATTTATCAAGCAATCAAGTTCTGTCTCAGGGACTCAAGCTCTTTGTTATTTACCATCTTACCGATCTCTTCTCTAGCTCCGCTCTCTCACAGGTCAATCCAGTTTACACATGAACTGAGACAGATGAAGTGTGAGGGAAAGATGGCTTGAGTACATTGAGCAAGGACTCAGATGAATTATAAAACCCAAGATTTTTAAGCCATATGCTTTGGCAGCTGTGCAGAAGGTGAAGAAAATTCTCTCTGGCTTTAGAAAAGCTCTTTTCAGTCTCTCACATCTCTTACACTCTTCTCAAAAATCCATTCTTCTGTAACCCTGTTAGCTTTTAAGATCACCAAAATAAAATACAAAATATTGCCCTGTCACTCTTTGGAGCTCTGTTAAGCTTCAGAAATTTTCAAGGAAAGTAAAATGCAAACCAACCCCACCCACCAAACCCGAACAAACAGGACATTCTAACATTCATATGGTTGCAAATATATACATCCCCATACCATCACTATGATGAGAATCAAGAATTACTCTCTTTAAAGAAATTTAATGACAATGAAATGTATGAAGATCCAACTGGGAGAGATTTAGGAACTAAATTTAAGGACAGTAAAATTTTCATTTTAAAACTTTTAAACAGCCTTCAACAATTAAAATCAAAATCTTCTCACCGATTTAGGGTTCTTAAGGTATAAAAATGCCTCTGAATACATACCAGTCACAAAAGCACAAAGAACACTAATGTAAAATACACCTCAGAACTTAATCAATGACCACAAGGGAGAAGTAGGTGAAGTCTTGCAAGTGCAGTAGTTAAATGCCTTTTGAGCTATCTCCCTTTCTTTCAACACTGATTTATGCCTGAAGACGTGATTTGGATCACATGAAAAAAAGCACCTTTTGATTCACCTGGAGTACCCAGAGTGAGGACACAAAATTAACCTTATCCAGAGTAGCATTATTTAACATAGAAATCTTCCTCTCTTGTAAGCTCGGCTGCACTAAGCTAAATCTGGGGTGTGGGGGGTGGAGGGACTATAAATCATGTTTTTTCATTCTTTGACCCAAAGAAGGACAAGGTGTGGCTGAACAGGAGGAGGAAAAGATTCTGTTAATACAAAGCAGACAAATGTTTGGGGAAAGAGGTGATATTCTAAACTAAGCCACAGGGCTGGCTAGCGTGATGGATAGGATACTCCTTGGATCCCATAAACATCCTGTCAATGTTGAGATGCTGTTGGAAAGGACGGCAGTATTCCTTAGAGCTGATCCCCCCCAGCTTAAAACACAGTAACTTGCAATTTCCGCAGTTTGCTTAGCCCTGAATATTGTAACAATACTTGCAATTTTTTTTTTTAGAAATTATTATTTTTGCCTCTGGAACAAATCACTATTTGCTGAGTAAAAAGCAAGGGGGCCCCACACTCTGTGTTTGCCATTTCACCACTTCCCTCTTCAAAACACACCACCTAAACCTGCACCAGTTACTGGCTTCGTGGGTTTCGAGGGCGAAGCACAAGTATGCACAGAACACTGTATGGAGTTTAGTGATCTTGCTCAGGCACATATATTTTTCTTACAGATATAAGGGAGCAATTTAAAAAAAAAAAATAAAACGAATGCATTTCCCACTCTTCCCTGGCTTGAAGTATGTATGTCCTTCACCACCACCCCTCTTTGGTAAACAAGGTTCTTCATAACCTCTCCTATGAGGACAGGCTGAGAGAGTTGGGGTTGTTCAGCCTGGAGAAGAAAAGGCTCCAGGGACACTTAGAGCCCCTTCCAGACCCTAAAGGGGGCCTACAGGAGAGATGGGAAGGGACTCTTTATGAGGGAGTGCAGCGATGGGACAAGGGGTAATGGTTTTAAACTGAAAGAGGGGAGATTTAGATTGGATGTTAGGAAGAAATTCTTTACTGTGAGGGTGGTGAGACACTGGAACAGGTTGCCCAGAGCAGCTGTGGCTGCCCCATCCCTGGAGGTGTCCAAGGCCAGGTTGGACGGGGCTTTGAGCAACCTGGGCTGGTGGGAGGTGTCCCTGTCCAGGGCAGGGGGGCTGGCACCAGATGATCTTTAAGGTCCCTTCCAACCCAAACTGTTCTACGATTCTATAACAAAGACAACAAAATCTATATAAGCAGGCCTCTATAACTTTATGGTATTTTTATGGAGTTCATCCCAGTTCAGAAAGTCTACCCGCAGTGTTGTGGACTAGAGTGAGAAACTAGCTGCCTAAGGCTAAACAGCCCATGCAACACTGAAATTCTTATAAAAACACCGCCTTCGTTTTTTAACGAGGCTCCAAAGTACTTTCATATTCAAATACAATTGTTTCTAGAGATTTACAGGAAGAAAACTCAGTTCATCATACATTTACTTCTCGGCATCAAACTTACTTGGTCATTCATGTACCAGCATTACACCATATGTGAAATGCAGACAAGGTGTTTTTTTAAACACAAAACTTTGGTTACTGCACTAGAACTTAAAATTCAGAGTAAGTTTTAAGAAAATTTAGAAAATAAAAGCCACTACAGTATGAGTCCTATGTAAAAAGTAACGGTGAGAGCGACATTGCTGAATTTCTGCAGTATCCACACTGCAATTCAAGCAATTTCAAGACTTCACAGCTCTCCAGGCTCTTCCACGGTCAAATTCTGCTGCTGTTTTTTTTTTCTTATTTTTTAAAAAGAGTGCTTTTTCAGCAGGTTATTTTTAAACACATTAAACACAAGCAACTTAAAACAGTTCTCCCAAAAACAAGGGCCAGAAGCAACAAAAGACATACAACAGAGCTCAGGCGACTGAACGCGTATTGTCTGGTAACGGTCTCAGTTTCCACTTTGTCTCATTTTCCATTTCGTCTTAATTGCTGGAATGCATTGGCATGCAGGGGCAGCTAAGAGGTTAGACCACAACAAGGAGTGCCCTGTTCTTAACTAACCTCTTCTTCAGCATTTCACGCAAGTTCAGGGAGGCTGCCCACTGCAGACCTCTGCTTCAGGCTAAGAAATGAGTCCCTCTGCTACTGACAGCACAAAACAATTGCTTATGCCATAGTGCTGAAAATGAGACAGTCCTGCCTTAACTTAAGGTCCAAACTGTGGTTCAGGCATCACCTCTGATGACAGCCATCATCTCTAACAAGCAGAATTCCTAGGATAGACCACAGGACCCAAACATGACCTTCCAGCTTCCTTCAATGTTTTTCTTCTTGTCCTAAGGCCTTCCTAGTTTGTTAATATCTACAGTTTTTCCCAGCCTTCCCATTCATTCTAAAACTCTCCTTATCTGCCCTAAGTGCTTGCCAGCCATCCTTTTTTTGAGGGGGGCATTCCCCCTTCTGAGAAGTGAATGGTATGTAAAGAGGCATACTGGTTACGTCAGTAAACTTATTCTGGTACGACTGCAACAGTATAACAAGACTATGTTCTGACAATTAGAAATATATTTAAATCAAGCCATTACAGAAATCTTTCCAGTCAGATGATTCACTCAGATCTAATTCCTCACAACCTTCTAAATTAATTGATTTAGCGGGAGCCTGCCTAACAGGAGAGGCAAAAACCTAGGAGTGCCCATCAGCTTGGCTTTACGCAGTGCAGACCAACAACTCAATCCTGCACATACTCACAAACCTCATAAAAAATAATCTTAAACAAGTGTATACAGTAGCATCAGGAATATTTCAGAAAAAAGAAAATTTCCAAATTCTCTAAGAGAACTTCCATAGAAGTCGATAGAAACTCAAAGTTCATTAATTCTCAAAAATAAATGTGATACAACAGACATTATATATTCAATAAATTTGATGCAAGAAATAGACTATTTTTTATAAATTATATAATTTTTGTCGTACAGAAAAAATAAAAAGCATTGATTGTGTCATAATGTTAAAAGACAGCTTAATCAGGCTAATACTAACACAGAATCAGCAGAAAAATCCAACATGAGAAATGCTTACACGTAAAGAAGTAACTACCAAATTCCCCCCAAAACCAAAAACAAACGACTACCAGTAAGAACAAAACCATCTAATTTTGTCACCTGCTCAAACGCTAATCCTGCCGGTCATGGTTGCCTCTTTCATCAATGGAGCTGAATCTTCTGAACCTAAATTAAGGGCCTTTCTTTCCACCCTATTAAGGAGCCTAAATTTGATGGCATGAATATCACTCCATTGAAAAACAGAAATATAATTAACCCATCTCATCCTGAGAACAAGAACTTGTAGTCTCGAGAAGGCAAGTTATTTCTATGCTCAGCAGCAACCCAGAATCACTGGAGCAGATTTTCCCTTTTGAATTGATCCAAATTGATGGTCACATGGCTTCTGATAGGATTGGGATCAGTCTTTGTGGGCCACCATTGTGAACTAACGCTATTAGCTTCACTTGCTGACCAAGATGAGCCTTTAGATAGGTGCCACCTGAAACGCCTGGAAAAACAAATCAACTTGGCAATTTCAACATCAAAATGTTAAAATAAAAAGGTAAGTTTTTACTCAAGGAAACTCCTACTGCAAGAACAGAAGCTTATCTATACACATTTCTAGGGAAAGTATAATTTGAGCAGTAAGACAAAATGCAGACTTACTGTAACTGGAAGTTAGTAAAAACTTAAAACGGTAAAAAATAATGAACCATATATACAAAACTATAAGTTTTACCAAATAAGTAAAGTTATTTTTAAAGTTGTTCTTCCCCTCTGATAGAAAATTTGGTGTTCACATTTTCCTTTTTACTAACAGTAAAGGCACGGATCTTCCCAAAGGATGACTTCGGGAGCGAATGTGCTCATAATGCTGTCAATGGTACAGAGAATTTAGCAATCTGGCTAATCAAAAGATACAATAAATGACAATTTATTTTCATTTACATGTATTATTCAGTATCCATCTAACAGTAACTTTTTGCTTTCGACCTGCCAAGTGAACTTCATTTCATAATGTGAGGAGGATATGATGAAGAATCTTTCTTAGAACTTTCCCTGTTACGCCTCATTCCAACAATAAACACTAACCATATATAAAATTAAGTTGTCTAGAAACGTGGAAGAGGCTACAGATTTATCTTTAGTTAAGTAGAACTGTTAGAGGCATTCAAGATCTATTTTCAGTTCAATGTCAAGCATCCCATTCCCTGGAAGCAATCTCCTCCCCAGGTAGTAATAGAGAACAAACTGAACTTTGATGAAAGCAATGGTTTTTGTAATAGTTCTCAAGATCTTTTCTGACTTGCTACAGCATCTGATGTATGTAGACAACGTATCTAGATTTAACCAGCAGTGACTTTTATTAAGTTTAATTACTTCACTCTGTGGCTTTCAACTGAAGATAGTGTTAAAACAAAGGCTAGTTCATGGAACAATAATAATTAGAAAAAAAACCCCCACAAATACGTAGCACTTGCAAAACTTAATTTTAAGTATTTTCTGACTTCCTTAAGCCCAAATTCTCTCTTTACAGTCTCGTAAAATCTGAAACCTTGTATAATTACAGCAATGAGCCCTAAAGGAAAGGGACTTGTCAGATTTATTCAAAAAACAGCCTTTAATATGCTTTTCGGATGACTAATACCGTACTTAATGTCTACGGTTGTTGTTTAATCTGTAGCTGACCGATACCACATCCTTTAAGTCAGTGAGCAGTGCTTCTCCCTTTTAGGTCCACCCATATGAAGTATGTGTGTCAATTATTTTAATTAAAATCACGGGGGATTTTGACATTTAGAACTTCAGTTTCTTCTTTTTAGCCTTTTTCTGGAGCTTAGTGCTCTAAAAGATCTCAAGCAGAAATGATTCTTGTACTTTAATGGGATAGGAAGACATAAATAAATGTTTGAAATTAAAATCCTAAGAAGAATTCAGGTGAGAGTAAAGACAAACACCAAATAACCTTAACTGAGCATCATTCCTGTTATGAATGGTCCCAGCACATAAAACAACTGCAAAATTCTAAGATCAAATTACTAACTACAAACATCACAGAAAAGGCAGCACAAACTTCCAAAGGAGATTAACATCGGCAGTCTTTCATTTTTAAGTGCAAGGAAAAGTTCTGGAAATAAGACAAGCTAGTACCTCAAGCAAAAATAAAACAAACTACAAATATCAGCTGCTCCACGACCACGTCCTGAGGACACAGTTGTCTGTTTCCAAACAACGACACAGACTCCGACCTTGTATTAATAAAATGCAACAAAAGCTCAAGATCACATTTTTGTAATAACTTCTAAATCTCTGTGTGTTTGAAATAATCCCTTCTATGGTCAGGTACTTTAGTTCAAATCAAACTTTTTTAAAGTTTTGACATGACTTAATGTGAGTTTCTTCAAAATACACAGATATTTTAAAAACTAATAAGCCACGAGGAACACAGACGTTACTTTAAAATCTAAAATTAGGAAAGTGACATTATAATCTGCAGGGTTCAATTCTGATTGGTTTTCTAGATGATTTCTGAGAAAGTGTGAGTGAGTCACATTGCTGGCTTAAAATTTCAGGCAAAGCTTAGGTGATCATCGTTGGCAGTCCTTCCAGTGGTCTAAAATGCATGAATAGCAAAAAGCTGCACCCAGTATTTGACAATCAGGAGTGTGTTAAAAGAAGATATTTGTTTAAAGTTTAAATTAATTACCAATTTCTTGGTACCCTGGATAAATCCTACAAACTACAGTCACCATGAAAATACAGGGGGTACGTGAGACTATCATTGTACAATTTAAGCCATGGCAGTGGTCAGTAAATGTTTGTACCTATCTTAGAAGTCATAATGCTGCTCAGATTCCATCTCAGCACCCACCTTACACCCGAGGGATAGCAGGTTTTGCATCCTCTTCTTCAATCACGGAAAGATAATATGGAACGAAAAGCAAGAAACATAGACCTAGTATCTGCATTTGATCAGTACACTCCTTCCTTCCTTGCCCCTGGTATCTTCCTTTTTCTTGTTTTCATTACCCTTTACTTCCCCCATTATCCTGCTTGCTCGCACGTTGGCTCATGCCCTGAATCAAGTCTCAGCTGGGAGGTGGGGGAATGCAGGCATGGTATTATCAGCTGGTTGGAATGGAAATCCCCCATCACCCCTCTGACCACCCAGCCCCAGTCCAAACCCTGGGTAGCGGAGATTTGTAGGTGCAGCTTTTCTTCCTTCCTCAGTTCTGTGACACAACTTGAGCTCTAGTAAGAGCAGCAGCAGAGCAGCTGTAACCTGCCCTCACTAATGTGTGGCTGCAGCAGACCACAGCTCCCTCAGAGCTTTAGGTTGGTTGGTTGAATTTTATTTTTCTACCAATATTTCAAGTTCAAATCACAGAAAAAAAACAGAAAGAAAGAGAACACGCTAATTGTCTTTAATGAAGGCTCTTTCTCTGACTCCTCCCAGTCACTGTCAGGGAAAGAAGCGCAGGGGGTGCTCACGGTGTGCACTTCAACATTACCGTGCAAAAAGCAGATCTATGAATCGGGATGACATTTAACGGATGGGGAAAATATAATCACAAACTGGCCTAAGCACTGTTGTATGGGCTCAACTTGTCTATTTTCCTCATTCTCAAACACTCTGCCTGTTGTGTGCAGGAGCTACATTCATCACTAATTGTTCAGGAAAAACAAAGCCCCTTTGGGCTAGCTGGAAGTCAAGGGATCTGGTTTACAGCTGATGATTAGCCAGACACTTTGCCACTTCCCATTTTCCCACTCTAAAGAACGAGGCTAGCAAGGCTTGTCTTAATTACACACTTAGTGATGGTAATTATTTATCTATATAGAGAGTTCAAAAACACTGACAGCAAGATATCCCAGAGCTAAAAGTTATTATGGTATACACCTCTAATGACCAATAACATCCAACATTAACTCATTAATAAACAACCGGGGGTTTTGCTGAAGATGAGCTTGCCAGAATGTATCACAACTAGCCAAGGCTAAAAATAAAACGCTGCCTATAATTTGGAAATCCAGAAGCCCTCTTTCCAGCAGGACAGCTGTCCAAATACGGACAGCCACGTTTGGGATATACCAGGTTATCAGCTATTTCTAGCTTTACTTTCCTAGAGATTCAAGAGGAAAAGCAACTGCTTCTGAACTTTAAATTATTATTATTATTGTTACTTCATTATCATAGGTAGGTGGCAGAGTAAGCATTTCTTGAAAATTTGTTTCAGCCAGATTTCTTTTTAAATGGCTGTTGTGCCACTGTCCAGAAGCTCTGAAAGCACTGGAGGACAGAGTAAGTAAGACTGTGCAGGTAATGAGATAAAGGATAAAATAAATAAACTTCACCAATCCTTTAGCTGATAAGTTCATAGTTAACCGTAAACAAAAGATGGGGATGCATAAAACATGGCATCACAGTCTCTTTCACTAATCCCTGCCTCAGAGAAACCACGCAATCTGCATGTATATTTCTACTAAACAAATATTAAAACAAGTCTCTTGACATTGTGCTATGTTTCCTGTCACATCAGTTGTTATCAAATTGACAGCTGTTGTCTCTTCGCGTAAAACGAGACTGTGTGAGACATCTGAGATAAACTTATCTGATACAACAGTTCAGAGCGCTAATACACTCATTACTGAGGTACTCAGTTGTTTACATTACTTGAGAACAACGTCCCTAAAATGTCTTTCTGAATATTAATGTATCGCTTGTTTAAAAAAATGGGACAAAATTGACATGTCAACTATTGAAAAGAGGGGTGGGAGAGCGTTCCAAGTCAGCAGCCTCTCCAAATCTTCCTGCTGGATGCGTTTTGGCTTGTTCAACTATTCATAATATATATGAAAATTTCTGGAGGAAAGGCATCTCAATTTTTGTATTGCTCCAAATGGATGATTTGACACAGTATTCCAAAAGGGATAAAAATAAAAGCGTTGGTATGTAACCGATTTGTCCAGTATGGAGACAAAAAGGAGAGCCAGTCTGCCAGTCAGGAGTGCTGTATGGCATGCTGGCACACACAGCCCATTTTGACATCTCATAACAAACAGCTGGCTTTACAGCGTGCTGAGAGATTCAATTTATTCAGATTTTTCTGGACAAAGTGGAGACACCAAAGTCAAGGGGCTTTCTCTAAATTCCTGACATCAAGATGCAATGCAGCAGTGACGAGCAGGAAACAAAAGGGGGAGCTGTCACCTCTCCAAGCCTCCTCATCACTGTTCTTTAGCGTCACCTGTAGTGTCACCTGCTGCTGGGACCTCCACTTCTACTGAGGTGGGAAGGGACACAGTTGGTATGAGCAGGGGATACCTTTGCCCTCATGCTGGGACAGGTACGTCATGGCACATGCTCATGTAGGCAGGAAGATAAGCAGCGCTTTCCCTTCTCTCCCTGGAAAGGGGAGAGTATGCACATCATGCTGGAGTATGAAGACATTCTTGATTCTGGACAACCATTAAGGGAGAAGGAAACGAAAGAGATGTGAGGGGAAGAGCCCAAGAATTGAAAAGAGGAGGGAACTAACAGCAGGAAAAAAATATGCAGAAAGCAAGGATGGGATGTCTGACACTGATGCAGGCTTCGACAGAATGATGAAGTGCTCGAGACAACACAGCTAAAATGAAAAGGGAAAGTGGCAGCATTTTCACAGTGCTAGAAAAAAACAGCGGGTACTTTGGAATAGCTGAAATGGAAACAGTTTGGGATAGCACAAGTAAGGCTATTTTTAGCGATTATTCCAAGTATGAAGCTGGGTTTCTACAATAAGGCTGGAAAGGAAGGAACAGGGTGGAATATATGCTAAGAAAGACCAACAAAACAAAATGCTGGTGTCTGTCTGTGTGGGGTAAAGAAGAGGGAAGAGCATTCTAGGCAATAGCAGAGTGGGGTTATTTATTGTGACACCTCGGGAGTGGGGATGGCAGGGCTCCCGGAGACGAGGAATTCAGCATTCCCCCGTGCTGCAGACAAACCAAACCAAGGGACGCCTGGGCAAAACGCCTGGGAAAGTGAAAGAACCGATTCTGGATGAGAGGGTGGAGGTCAGAGGCAGAGGAGTCCATCTGGAAGCCATCAGATGCAATGGAAATCAACAGATGCAACTTGTTACACCACGAAAATTGATAAAGGGACCCTACAGAGGCAAAGAAAGCGCTTTGCCATTTGCACTGGCTGCAGGCACTGAAGTGTTCTGCCGTGCTTAACTAATGCTGCCCCTAACCACTCCGGCCTCCTGCGACTCAGTAACAAGTGACATACCCACTCATCAAGTGCAATGCCCATCAAAATCAAGAGCAGCATCACGTGCAAAGCACGTAAAAAGTAAGGGTAACATTTTTACATGTCGAAAACCAGATTTGCTTTACCTATCACCATTAAGCACTTCCAGTACAATAATTATCATTGAAAAGAATCAAAACTTGGGCCCAGCAGGCTTTTCCCACAAGAAAACTGGTCAGCTAGTTCAGACTGCTTTTCTTCCTGTCACATACCTATTAAATGCTCCAGACTGTTTAATGTGATAAAAATGTCTAGACTGGTTTTTGACTGAAAGCTTAAAGAAGAGAGTTCTTTGCCCTTGGCTAGCAAAACCCTTTGCTCCTTTCTTGGTAAACACAATAATGTGCATGCTGTACTTCTGCAGACCACACTTGCTGCATACGTACAATAAATGCACTTCTGCTACCTTTGTAAGTCTGAGATTTTAGAGACAAGCCCAGGGAAGAATATACACACAGTATATACATACAATACTGCATACTGTTGCTTTGCAAGGAAAAATCTGGAGCTTATAATCAAAGTGCAGATGCTGTTGAGCAAAATGCTTTGCTGAAGCAGGCAGTAAAGGTACAGTTTAGGCAAGAAATCCCAATGGACACATCAGAAAAATGTGTTATCACATGTGAATCAGTGCATTCAATGCTTCGTGGTCCCTAGTTGCCTTCAGTCTTTAGCAGCTGCTTATTTTTGTGTAACAAAACTTCTGACATAATTACAATCACTCTAAACTTAGATGTAAGTTAAAAATACCTCTGGCAATGAAATTACCCAGCTCAACTGGTGCACACCCTTCAGTCCTTTCTTCTTAGGCTCTATAAATCTGCATTTGTGGAGTGGGTCGTGGTGAAGGAACAGGTGCATCTGATTCTTGTCAGCACGTGCGACTTGCGTGTTGGAAACTAAGCTGCATACCATGGAAAAAGCTTGAGAAGAAACGCTATCCCTGGACGCCACTCACTGTAGCTGACTCCCATAGGAAATACAACTTGCCAAAAGAATTAATGGACAACGTGATGTGACAGAAACATCATTTTGGCGCAGTCAGAACTGGATTGTCAAATCATGTATCGAAGTCCCACTTCCCATCTTCCTGCACCCCTTTTGTTCCCAGAGCAGTGTTAACATCCTGGGGATAATTTTTTTGTTTAAAATGTTCCTCATCCTCATCCAAGACCCTAACTAACTCTTGTTCCCTGTGGTGGGACCACGAAGTGCACTGCCAGTCAGAGGAGTTGAAGAAGAGACAACTGACCACTCCACAGGAAAACAACTAAGGGCTTGGGAATATCTATGGGAAGGTTGTTTCAAGGAAAGAAAAGCTCTTCCACGTTAAAAAACTGTGGACAGAAAGATCTGTACAGTAAAGCTACTGGCCCACCACTGAGCACTTCTGGTTTCCATTCTCCTCAAGATACTATTTTTCCTCTGTCACAATGCTCCCCTCTGTTAAAAGCAAGAATGGGGTTTTTCAGCATCACCAGGAAAGGTGATTTGATTGTTTTTTGAAGTACTCGGATACTATACGATTACTCTCTACAATGGAGAGCAGACCAAGCAAGGTGCCAAGGTCTAAAATGAGTCTTCTGTAAAGCAACTACGCATACAAGTTGAAAGCTTGGATCAGGAAGGTTGCGCGTTTGTGTTTGTTGTTTGTTTGGTTGTTTTTTTGCTTGTTTTCTTAAACTAAATATTAATATAGGGTTTAGATCAATAAATCTTTCCTTTTATCAGCACACTCTCCTGCAATCTTTATTTCTGTACAGTTCCCATGCATGTCAGAGGGCGCTTGGCATAATCATGGCACTGCTGAATTAAATCCCTTCTTTGCTCCATATAAGCACAGTTCTTCAGGCATCTGAGCGAAATGGCACATGTAGGGAAAAGGGAATATGCCCAGCTGGTGTTTCTCTGGAAAGCCCCATGCCACCCCAAGTTAACACCGAGAGCGATCTGCAAGTTTTTTATGCTGAGCAGCTGGCAGAGGCCTCCTGAAGGCAGGCACCCAGGCGGTGCTTACTGAGATACCAGGTTGTTGGCAAGGTTTTTTTGGATGGGAGACAAAAGCAGCACAGGGAATAGAGAGGCTACTGCTTCTCCTGAAACAGAAGTGGCTGGCACAGAAGCAGAAAGAACAGATTTTATAGTTACAGCTTTCCCTTCCAAAGTTGCATTTCTACTGTTTTCTCAAAGAATCTCAATAGCATGAGTTAAGGGCTCACGGGCCCTTAACATATGGGCTAGTTAAGGGTCAATCAATAATATTGTTCACTGAAGTATGCAAACTAACGTGCATAAAGATTTGTGCGTCAGAAAAGTGTGAACTAACTGCGCCCACCTCAGAGTATCCTTGATTAAGCACATTAAGGGCGCAGATACCCATTAGCATTGTAAACAGGCAGAGCAGTGGGCACCACTGCCCCCAAGTTAATTGTTACCAGCGTGTGCGGCAGACAACCACTTCTCAGAGGTAACCAGAGTAACCTAACTGCAGAAAAAACAGGAAAATGCAACACATAGCTGCTTGTTCAGAGTGCAAGCAAAAACTGAGCCCTTTTGGAGTGATCAGGGATGATAAAAGGAGACGATCCAAGACCCTCTCACTGGAAAGAGCAGTCCTAACCCCTCGTTTTTGCTTCCTTTTGGATGATACCATTCCTGCCAGCCCAGGTGATCCCAGCTTAGCCAGTTCACCTCTCTGTGGTGGTGGAAAGCTATTCACTTCTTATTTTCTGCTAGCTTTGTGCACTGTATCCCAGTCACCCAGGAGTCGAGTCATGACCAGAACCAGCACAAAGGAAAGACTGGCAGCGCGTGGCTGAGGGAAGCAAGAACACCAACTTTTTTTGGTGGCAGCAAACTGCGATACCGGGCCAGCCAAGTTGGTTTCACATGCGCTACTGGGAAAGATCATTGTGATTTTGAAAACTGGTTGACTTTGAGTACGCTTTCTCTCAGCATTGATTCTCTGCAGTCCATTTTTGTCAGGACTGTTAGTCTGATCTACCGATTCTCAAATAAACTTGCTATTTCTGTAAATTTTACAACAGACTGCAAACTGCTTTAAGTTGAAGCTTACCTGTTTGCAAAGGGGTTTAAGAACTTGTATACTGTAACATAAAAAAGCAAACCCTCAGCCCACAGCTACAGCTACCACAGCTAGTAAGTTGAAACATTTTCAAGGGCTACTTTTTTTTTTTTTTAAAATAAATCCTGTGTGAACATAAAGAAACAGTAGAACTATTAAGCAGAATAAAGAGGGACAAAATTTATTCATAGCTTGCTTTTGAAGCTATGCTTAAAGAAGAACCTGATTTTAAAGTTCAAGATGGCAACACTTGAAAATCACGTTGAATATAAGATTATGCAGGTGCTGGATGTGATAAGCAGAGAAATTGTACTTTCCATCGGAAATCCAAATTCACACACAAGATAAGAAAGAATAAGTTACTCAGGCGAACCCAGCACTGTGGCAGAACTATCAGATCTAGGAAACAAAGGCAACTCTTTTCAAGCTTCTATAACGGACAGCACTCTCTTACAATTAAAGAAATCAAACTTCCTTTTGCTTTCAGACTTTCACAACAACCCCAAGCAACGCTACAGGCTTGAGGAAGAGCAGCTAGAAAGCTGCCTGGCAGAAAAGGACCAGGGGGTGCTGGTGGACAACCAGCTTAACATGAGCCAGCAATGTGCCCAGGTGGCCAAGAAGGCCAACAGCATTCTGGCTTGTATCAGGAATAGCGTGGCCAGCAGGAGTAGGGAGGTGATGGTGCCTCTGTACTTGGCACTGGTGAGGCCTCACCTCGAGTACTGTGTTCAGTTCTGGGCCCCTCTGTACAAGAGGGACATTGAAGTGCTGGAGCGGGTCCAGAGGAGAGCTACCAAGCTGGTGAGGGGTCTGGAGACCAAGCCATATGAGGAGAGGCTGAGGGAACTGGGCATGTTTAGTTTGGAGAAGAGGAGGCTGAGGGGAGACCTCATTGCCCTCTACAACTACCTGAAAGGAGGTTGCAGACAGGTGGGTGTTGGCCTCTTCTCCCAGGTGAATAATGACAGGACCAGAGGAAATGGTCTGAAGTTGCGGCAGGGGAGGTTTAGATTAGCTATTAGGAAGAATTCCTTTACTGGAAGAGTGGTCAGGCACTGGAACAGCCTGCCCAGGGAGGTGGTTGAGTCACCATCCCTAGAGGTATTTAAGAAACGTGTAGATTTGGCACTTCAGGGCATGCTCTAGTGACAGAGATTGTAGGGGTTTTTTTGTGTGTGTATGGTTGGACTCGATGATCTCAAAGGTCCTTTCCAACCATGAAGATTCTATGATTCCATGATTCTATGACTGGGTCCTCATAGGCACAAGGTAGTGTCATTTCTATCCAAACCTGCCTTTCTTAGAAGGTTTGGTTTTGTTTTGGAGTAGAAATACAAAACCAGGATATAAACCAGGTTTATACACCAGGATAAAAACCACCACAAGATCCAAAGCTAACAAAACATCACAGCTGTAAATAAGAGCTCCAGCCATGCTACCTGAACCCCTGTGACTGTGGTCTCTGGCACATGCCACAAACTAAATTCAAGGAACACAAAGTCTAATCAGCAATACTACACTGCAGAGCAAAGTTGCCCACTCTCTAATCATACCTGTGGCTGAAATTAAGACATGCCCCCGCAGACCTGCTTTAGAGATGACACGCTGTACGACCAGTTCACTCAATGTTGTTTAGAAAAATATTCTTGAAAAATGTGTGCTACATCTTTAAAATTTCAGACAACATTAAATGAGGGGAAAAAAAAAAAGAAAGATTTCTTTCCTTTTTTTCCACACATGGGTGTTAAGAGACATCCCTTTTTTCCTGCATCAAGAGTACAGAGGATTCTTGGGGAATGTGATGTCTCAATCCACCATTTTGTTCACACACAGAAATCTTCTGGCATGAATTAAGTGATGTTTCCAGCTGGAACTAGGTGGTCCCTCAGTGGTAACACTGGTCAAAGATCAGGGGTAGCCGATACACAAGCTGATAACAGAGGAAAAGCAGCTCAGACTGCAATAGCACATGAAATGTTTTATTCAAATCTTCAGTGGGCACTTCGATGCTGTGCAGTGTAACATGTAGACGTGCGAGTCAGCTCTGAGCTGGCAGCGTTTTGCCATGCTTTCTGCCGTGCTAGAAGCAACCTCACTGCGGAGGCTGATTATTCTGCTTCTCGGCCCCGCAGAGCTCCACGTTACCACAGCTTCCAGCTCATTTAGTGCTTGCCCACGGATCTGGGGGATTCCTACCCATTATGGTATGTAGGGCAAACATACCTTCTGCTGCTACACTCCAGTGTGAATGCTGTTTCACAGTACATTTACAGTCACTCAAAACAGGCTGGCTGAAAGTCTTAAAATATCACAAAGCAATTTTTGAAGCAAATCAGAGATGAATTTAGGCTGCAGTAATATTCTCAAAGACTCTTCAGTAACACCTGTTCAGAATAACAGCCTGCAGTTACCGAATCCTCCATAAATTACTCCTTACTAGCAGTATTGTTGGTAATACTCTTTTTCACAACGTATAAACAGTACCTGCTCCTATGGAACATACTGAGACAGTGAAAACACAGGTGTCTCTAATAGATTTCTGTCTTCCAACTATGGGCCTCTCTAGGCAGGTGCACTACAAGGTAAGATTACTTCAGCAAAGCATGGGTGAAATCCAAACCTCAGGTTTGGACTCCAGCCTTAAAAATTGAAAGTTTACTTCAGTAAACCCATTGTTTAAGGATGAAGTTGAAACTGAAACTCAGAAAACTGAAGCAAATTCAACTGTAAAAAAGTATGCATTTTTCCCCACTGACTCTAATCTGTGTTCAGCTTAGATACCACTTCTTAGGAAGGACCCAAGAGAACCCCAGAAGGCATTTGCAAGCAATGTTTCAATGTAAGCAACCCGCTTGCTAGATTCAAGTGACCCATCTTGAATAGCACGTCAAACCTATTTTTTTCTTATTTTGTATAAAAAATAAGCAAACAATTATAAATGGTAACAGGCAACATACAGAGAAATAAAACTGCTCAGTCAACTTCAGGGAAGAGGCAAGTGCCTCTTTTGTAAACAACGGGACAGAGAAGTGGGACGGTGGGACACCTGGGAGGTGTAAAGGATGCAAGTCCCCATCATTCTGCTGGCAGAGGATCAGTCAGTATCACCATGTGAGAGACACTCAGTTTCATCACAATTTGCACATTTTCTGCTTCTACCAAAGCCCTTGATAGCACATGATTAAAGGAGAATCTCTGCATCCATCTTCCACATGGTCGCAAATAACACTTGCAAACGTGTCCCTGAAAAATCATTAAGATCAGAGACAAATAAATGAATGCAAACATACACAAACACATTTTAGTTACTCCTTTTGGATACTTCTTGAGCAGTTAGCTTGCATGGTTTCATACAGCTCTGGCTGCATAGAGAGTTTGAAGGTCTAGCAGTAACAGACGTTTATCATCAGTACAACGTACTTGGAGGCACCTTGTGCGTCTCAAGTGACAAAAGCCATGTGAAGCGTTAGTAGAATTACGTTTGATTCATCTTTTGATGGAGAAGGAGGAAAAAAAGTTGCTTGCCAAACATTTACGATGGGTGCAAAATGAATCTCACAGAAGACAGCTTATAAGTTTAAAAAAAAAAAAAAAGATTAAAAAAGAAAAGAAGAACATAGACCTAATCAGAAGGACAGAGGAATGCTCTATCCAGAATCACTAACCTGGTAAACGTCCAGGTAAAGATTAGCTATTATTATTTGGTTTGGCTGTCAAAAACTTTGCTCAGCTCTTAATTATAGATCATTTATAAAGGTTTTTGCACAGTTTCAATGTAAATGCAGTCAATAAATATTTTTTTAAAATAGTGTTCTGATGCTGAACCAAAATATGACAAGAAAATATAGTTGTAAAAGGTCAGAGACTGAAAACCCAGTGGTCATATACCTTGATGAAGATCCAGATGATCTGGTCTAACTTCTGATTTTCCTCCCAGTGCAGTCCCATCTGCTTAATGAAATGGAATTTATACCTTACTAGCAAGTGCTACTGAATTGCATTGCCTGTTTCCCATAGGATGTAACAATGGAATGTTACCTCAAAACATACAGAACCTAGAGATACAATTTCTGCTAAATCCAATCATGGGGACTATTTTCTTATAACCAATAATAAAGAACAGGCAACAGAATAGATATTGTTAATATCAGTATTAACCAGATATAATAAGCAGAAAACCAGAACAGTGAGAAATATTGGTGAAATGAACTGAAAGCGACGGTACTTAAGGAAGGTTTCTGTGCATTGTGGACAACATTAGGACAAACTTGATTAAAGCTAATTAATAATGTCAGTAGTCTTAAATACATCACACATTCACCCAATTTTAACATCACAGAATCGTGTTTCTTTTTATCTTACAAAAGAAAAATGTTTCAGGATTAGAGAACGTAGTTTAGTTAAGAGGCACTGAGAAATAATACCTTTTCTTTTTAAAAGATTATCAAGGTGATCTTGTGTAACATCTTAATTTCACCTTGTTTTCTCTTCCTGGTGATAAATTCTTGTTGTATACACCCAATGTGTACTCTTCATATATATAGTGCCATATTTAATACTACCTCTCAGAAAGAAGGGAAAAAAATTTAAAGCTAACTTGTTTCCTACTCTCGTGTAACATAACATTCTTCTGCTTCATAGCAATACATAGTGACAAAATCTGTGCTTAAGTCTTATTTACTGAAAATCACCAAAATACATTTTTCAGTGTATTTTTGAAATACACTGGGCAGGAAACAGCAAAGCCAAAAAAAAAAAATTGAAGAGAAAATATTAGACAATGCTAGTGAATTGGAAGACATTTTCTTCACACAAATCTTCAAATAAATAGTACGACTTCACCTTTTTCACAGACTGCTAATTGTATTTTTTTTAACATAGGCTGACATATACTTCATCAGCTTCTTGAAATTAAGATGTATGTATAGAGCAGGAGGAATCAATGATCTTAAATTAAAAAAGCACCATTTGGCATTTTCACCTTAATTTTCAGCATACTGTATATACATTCAGCTCTTCCTTTAAAAAAAGCAAACAGAAATGAAGAGGTAGAAGGGAAAAATTCCTTTATAAATCCTTTTAGGATTAATAAATCAAATTCTAGTACAGTAATAAACTTGACTATATACAGCAGTGTTCATCAGATGGTCAGAAAGCTCCCCAGAAAAACAGACCCTCTCACAGACAAGAAAACGGCTACGAATGGCAGAAAACAGGGACGATCTAAGACAATAATTTTATTTATCATCCACCAGATGTGTAATGGTATTAATTTTATATACCAGAGGGTCTATTTTCACCAGAACACATAATCTGACATTGCACAACTACTACATTTGTGCTTTCAGTTAAGCACCTACACATACGCAAACAGCCAACTGGGAGAAGTTTGCTCATTTAGATGTATACAACTACTTGATTTACAGGTTTGAAACCCATGGACTAACACTTCCACAGGAGCATAATAATAATATTATTTAGTGAAATGGCCAGAATCACCTCTGAGACTCCACTAACTCACACCCTCCTGTAAACTCCAGTGAATTGTTACTTGCACAACTACATCTCTAAATACGCTTTCAATTTTGGACCAAGTAACACGTGAAGTCAAAACCACATCAAAGTGCAGCTAGGTCCCTGAAAGTCTGGTTCCCCTGAAGGTACTGAGGACATTGCCATTTTCTTCCTGGGGTCAAAATTCTATCTGGATCTCCTGGACCACTCCTCTGAACATCACCAATGCTTACTAATAATTCTCCTATGTTATTTGACTTGTTCATAAGGTCAACTTTCTGAATGTCACACACTGCCACAGTACATACCAAACTCTTCTAGGACAGCCTGGAAGCTCTTACCAAGTATAAAGCACACATTTTTGCTTTTTGTCATGATGGGATTTATCCCAATCTATTTTGAGAATTATCCCCACAGAAATATCTAACAGATTTCCATTATATACAAGTTAAAGATGAAATAAGCATCCTGCTTCTACTTCATTTTAGTACTCTTCAATCATAGCTAGCAGAACTGTCATTTCTAATAGTTGAGCCAAAGTAAAATTCGTAACATCATCATGTTGGATCTGCAATATTTTCATGTTAATTTGCAGGTTTCTCATTCATTCTTATTCCATGCTTTGAATATGCCTGGATCCAAAACTATTTTCCCGAGACACGTTCCAAATATTCACAATCTAAATGCTGCAGAGGAATCCGTAATTTATAGTACGACTTAAACTTTTGCTTAGCTTTGTAATTCCCTCTACAGTAAATCACCTTTATTAGGTACTTTTACTGGGAGTGCTTTACCAGAACGGTCACTGCTTGAAAATACGGCTTCAGTCATATTAAAGGTAGCAAGTCTCCTAAGTGCAGTGATCCCTTAACACAGGGGGAACAATACAAACAGACCGGGCAGACTTCAAAGGAAAGACTAAAATCAGCATGAAGATGTCACCAAGTACACCAGTATATCAAAGTGAGTGTCAGCTGCCAAAGATGTGACTACTGGTGAGCTACAATTATGAAGAATAAACACTAGCTTAATTTTAATCTGATTTTTTTTCAGCATAAACTCTTGATGTCTTCTACACGCTTGGAAAAATTAACACATACAGCTTCTGCTACTAGATAAGATCTTAGCTTTTGGGTAGCTTTACTTCAAGTTATTTCTCTCTATAAAATGAGTAAGCTTTTCTAAATTTGATATTTAGTGACTAAAAGATCCAAAGTAACCAGGAAGATTTATCTTCTGATGTGCTGCCAGCTACGTTTGAAATGGCCCATGTCTCGACAGCAGGTTTTAAGATTTCATATGTATACACACATACATATATAAAGATAATATATATACATATAAAACTTGCATTATTCAATGCAGAGACTGATTTGAGATACCTCATTATTTTGTTAGTTAATCATATTAAATTTTTTGTGCAAAATTTAATTGTTTCTAAAGGATTTAGAAGATTGCAGGTCTTGAGCCATGGGACACAGCTGTTAGTTTTAATAAATGATTGACAAACTAAATCACAGGAAGACAGTAAATATCTGATTTCAGGCAGTTTTGCAGATCTCTGAATGTTAATGTATAACAACTTCAACAATTTTTGTTATATTAAATAATGACATTAGCTTCATGAAAGATGTTTTTAAAAGGTGTGCTCATCTCTTCAGATAGAAAGCCGCCAAAATTCTGTAGCACTAAATTGACGGAAATGCACACCTTTTAAATGTGTCTCTAGAATAAAGTTTACATCAGAATACCTCTTCCTTCCAAAAAAAACCCCACAAACCAAGCCCAAAACAACCACAACAAAACCCATTAAGTCCTTGCACTGGAGGAGACTCAGAAAAGTCATCTACTCCATTATCCATCCCCTGGAAGGGCCGAACCCATACCATTCTGATAAAAGTGACGAATTTTTGCATAAACACCTTCAGTGCTCCAAAGGCAACAAGCTCTGCAGGCAACCTATTCAAGAGCTTTACTATCCATTACCCCAGAAAAGTTTTTCCTAGTTTAAATAATCCTCACTTCAAATATTTCCATATTTCTTACCCTAGAAAACACAGTACATGGATTTTCCTTCTCTCTCAAGTATTTAAAACCCATGGTTAACCAACGATCAGTTTTCCAATGATCATTTTCAGAGACCGTAATCTGTCTAAAAGTGAATCAACTGATGAAATGATCTAACGTTAAGGATGACTAATGAGAGAGACAGCTGACAACATGCCTGCTCCACGCAGTGTTCAGGGCAGGCAGCTTTATCTGCTGTTAAAACTAACAGCCTGGTTGTCACTTTATGGAAAAACTAATGTCAAAACTTACAAAGACAGTAATAATAACCAAAGAAACATCAGTTGGAAACTTGGAAGCATCTTGCAGAAAGCAGAGAAACACAGCAGACAATGCCTCATACTGCTTTTAAGTACTCAGGGTAAGATACTGGAGTGAATTTTCATATCTGTCCTTTTGTTGTAGAGTGCTGGCATCTTCTCAGAGCTCGGAATGATCCTTTGGAGCCCCAGACATAGCCCAGACCTTCGCTGAGAGACAAGCAGGCAGGCAATCAGAAAGTGGCATGCTGCTGGGAATACGCTTCCATACTGCTCATGGAAGCACAGATCTGATGCAATTCATCAAGTCTGCCTACAAGAGCTCCAGATGGCTGAGGAAAGAGAAAAGAACATTCCCATGGGAGATTTGTTCATCCATCTGCAGGAGAGACCTGCAGATCCCACTGGCACTGTCCCAAAGTACAACAGATTATCTAGACAAGTCTGGCAACCTGCAATCTACCTCACAGCACAGAGGGAGGTACCAAAACTGGACATGGTCTGTATGAGCTTGCAAAGATATGTCAAATGTCTGCTGCACAATATAACACACAGGATGCCTCAGAGAGGTCTCAAGTAGGATAACACTGAGAAGATCAATCACTACTTGCTCTCCCATGCGCTACGTTGGCAACAAGTGGCAGCAATGGACATCAGTCAAATAAGTGTAAAGCTGATATCCAGTGGATCAGTATAGTTTTGCATCTTTGCAACAAAATGAACGGTTATGAGGCAAGGATTAAGGAAGGGAAACCTTAGGGGAAAAAAAAAAAAGGGCAAAACAAGGTGGTAAAGTACTTACAAGATAGTATCTAATGGCTAATGAGTACCTCACTTTTAGAATAGCTGGTATTTTTTTGTTTTAAATTACATGGTTTTTTGAATGACAAATTTGAAACAAACTCTTGAGGCAATGAAGTTTTTCAGTTTCCATCTAAAAGTCATTTCTGAATAGACGCGCTGCTGCCTGGTGCTGCCCTTCACAACTCATGCTGTAGATGCATAAGAGACTCAAAAGAGGCAATGAATACGGCTGCTTAGCGAATGCTTACTGCTACTCAATAGGGATTGTCCCTTACCAGTCTCAGAGCACACACAAGTGTTGTTAATGTCAAAACCCAAAAAGTAGCACTGGACACAGATCAGCTGCTATCGGTTTTTCTAATTGATAACTGGATGCAATCAAAAAAATCTAACTGGCAATCTGAATATGAAGACTTTATTGTTTCTAGGCTAAACAATCCCAGTTCATTCAATCTCTTCTCTTTTCCCAGACTCTACTGTGTGGGTACTGTGCCCAACACTGGGTCCTCCAGCAAATCCTTCCTAGAATTTTGTTACCATATTCAATTAGGAAGCACACAAACTCCAGTAATTACCATTCATTCAGAAGTCATGGGAAGGACTGTAACAAAAAAAAACCAATCCAAAACAAAAACCAAAGCAGGCATCACTGTTAGCTTTAGTATTGAACTTGCATTAAGCCCTGTCTCAATTTCTTGAAGACACCTAGAGAAGCTACATTCCCTTCAGGCTCTTTGGAAACTCAGCAGTAGATATTAATTTAAGAATTCTGGCAAGTTCACCGTACTTTAAATGATTTTTTTTTCCCCCTGAAATACAAGCGGTAATTAGAAATACTGATTTCCAGTATGACCTATAATCAGGAATTCAGATGCGCGGGCTCTGTCAGAAATGACAAAACACACACACTGTGACGACTAAAATATCAGCATGTGCTGGACCAGTGGACAGAAGTGATCTTGAAAGGCCAGCACCCCAGTTTATGCAACTTGGCTGGGAATATTTTGCTTAAAGAATAAGCCATTACAAATTTGAAGAAAACTGGTAAATGTTTTTGCTACATAGTTTCCAGTTTACACAATTCTGAAACATTTTTCCTTTTTAAATTTAGTTTAACTGATTTGAAATTAATTATTATAAAAATAAGGATGCCCAAAAAATAGGAACACAATTCTTTAGGGGCTGCAAAATACACTTAATTTTAGCTTACTGCCAGACTGCTGCTTTTAGCTGTTTAAAATAGAAAACAAACTAGGGACAAAAGCAATTTTCCACACATCCTTATTATCATGTTTAGGTCACTGAAATAAATTTAGTACTTACATGAGATTTACTACCTAAAATTTTCAATCCAGCTTCAGCCTGGATTAAAAAAATGCAAGGAATTAAGGAAGAATGAGAATACATGAGCTTTTTGAAGCAGATTTACACGTAGTCCCATCTAAACAAAGATGTGATTAGCAAGGTCCAACGATGACGTCAATACTATGACCTACAAATACTTACAAAGGGTTAAGTACACGTTACAGCTAGTTTCACTTAGCAGCTACTCTGTGTCTTGCGGGGGCCTATTCTGCTTATGCTGGTATTTATGAGATTGGTGCTGTTGAAATAAATTGAAACGGGGCCTTAATTCATGATTTTTAAAAGACGCAACAAGAACCTCTACTAAGCAGAGAAACACATACGATACACTGATCTTCTGAACTTCCAATACATACTTTTGTTCTTTGTTTACCATTTTACAGGGAGCGAACGCTATTGTTTAACTATTAAACACAATGAAAATTAAATCAATTTCCTCAATTTGAAATTGTGACACCTCTGGCCATTAAAACACTGTAGTAAGATGACAGACAGGCAACTAACAACATATAATTAGTTGATCTACAACTTCCTCTCAACTGACAAGGCTTATTCTAAATAACACGTAGACATTACACCTTCCTGTCCGAGGCTTAAGGCATGCTTTTTTTTTTTTAAAATGATATCTAGACAGCTAAAGAATGCAGCTACCATTAAAGGAATCTTCAATGACATCAGCATTCTCCAATTAATAGAACTAGCTGTCTAATACTTGCCAGTGCTTATGCCTATATTTAGATTTATTTGATAGCTGTATTAAAATTAAAAAGTTACCACATACTGAGAGTGTTTCTAGGATTCGGCCCCAGCTACTGAGAAGAAACAGAACCTCCTGACCAAATTCCTTTTCCTGTTAGCTTAAATCTGGCCACATCTCAAAATTTTGTGTGATTTAAATAATTTACACTCAGCCAGTCAAAATGTTCCTGTACCTTACATACAAACTCTTTCACAAGAATTTCAATGGGAAATTAAAGTACACTTCTACTGTCTCTGACAGCAGCAGGCATTTTAGAGTAAGCACAGCGCAAAACTGAAAATCACAATGGAAGACAATCACACTCATTTACTAATGAGAACTTTATGTAGTCTTTTTTTTTTAAATGTAATGAATTTGCAAAAATTAAGATTCATATGAACACTTCACCTCAGTTTAATCACTCTCCCAAGAGAATATCACACGCATAACCAGCACCAGCTGTAACTCCCTGATTCACAGTTTAAACACATACGTAAGATCATCTCTTTACTTCTGTGAGAGAGGAGGAAAACCCGCATTACAGACAGTAAAATTATATGATGCAGGGAAGGTGACAAATCCAGGTTTACCAACGCTTGAATTACACTGAATGAGTTTTAACTTGAACTCATTTTGGAACACTGCCAAGGAGCTAGTATCAAGGGATACTTTAGAGCAGCATACTCTGCATGCAAACTGCCAAGAGAATATGTTAGAGAAATTAAATCATCCTGTTCCACTATTCAGCGCTCATGGTAGCCTGAGCAGAGGCTGGTAATTAGCTAATTTGCATGGACTCTGTGCAGAACAGTATTTAAAAGAATTCCAGCAGCATAATCTTTAAGGGGCAAGACAGCCTGGCCCAACTGGCTAGCTAGCTTGCATATCTTGTCATCCCTCTGTCTGAGGCAAGACAAAGCATTTTAAGCTGTACAAGGATGGGTGGGTAGACTTCTGAAAATAGTTACATCTGCAGTTTTACAGTTAAATATGTGATTTCCTCACAAAGAGTCTAATCAGACTCCCATTTAAGTGGATTGCAAAAACTGGATCCAGAGAAGGAATGAAGCCAATCCTCATTCCAATTTCCCTGTAGGAAAATAGGCGCTGTTCTCGGATTTATCCAACTGTCTTTGTGATTGTGAACGGGGGACAAAGTACCAGAGAAGCCAAAGATGAACCCAGGAGAACTGCTTTAGGTGCTATGGAGCAGCACACAGGCTCTATGGATGCCCTTGGAAATACCACAGACCTTCATTTATCTATTAAGGAACACTAACGCCTAGCCCAGTAATTCGGAGCTATCACGTACCAAGTACTGCTTGTTCATGACAACCTTATTTTCAGGGACAATTTACATTTCAACAGCAAACAGCATCTCCTGCAGAGAGAGCTGGAAGCAAGTGACCACCAGTGTGTATGCAGGCCTGGGCTAGGCCTCAGCAGCAGAGCTCCTGGCCTGCAGTGCTGGCCATCTGGCCTCACACCAAATGAGAGGCCTGGTAAAATCCATCACGCCTCAACACAGAGCAAGTCTCCCAGGCAGTGTTTTAACTATTGAGTCCTGGGTGCTGCTGGGGTTTGGCACCTCAGAACAGACCTGCCTTCCAAAAGTTCTGCATTCGAAAGGATAGCGCATTTCAACACCCCTCCTCCCCTCTCCCCACTACCCCTGCCACTTTGCTCGACTGTGTTAACTAAACCCCTAACTGGAAAAGGCGAAAGTGACCCTGCAATCCAAGGGATCTCTGACAGCTTATTTGTTCCTTTGATATTTTCTTTTAAAAGAAATGGGAGGTTGAAGCCAAAGCATTTCTTCAGTCAATTTTCTTTGAGTATTGTGGAGTACTTTCCTACATGTGATAAATTATATCTCTACAGATTTTCAGATGGTGCAGGTGAGGGTTTTATTTTGAAATACAGTTACCTTTCCTGTCTATGATGTTTTATCTTCCCAAGCTCTCATTCTCCTGTTTCAGGCCATCTCCTTCTGCGGTTTGCAAGAGCAAAATCATCACGTCAAGCGTAAGACCTTAGCTACAATGAACCGTATTTTACATAGAGAAGGAGAGCAGTACCTCTCTTTTTAATACTACTAATAATCTGCACATGGCTCTTCAATCATTGTGGTATACTACCTGTTTATAAACGGATCAATTCTGTAAATGCAATATGCGTTTGAGAAGTTAACGCTCTTTCTGATGATACAGCTTCATATCCTGCTTATGAAACACCAGCCCAAAAGCTGTTTCCAAAGTTAGACAAATATTACCTCTAATCCACTACGCAAACATCTATTTTGGAATCTTGACAACAGGGAACTAACTTTTAATGCTTCCATAACATTTGAAAGTTGGAAAAAAAGAAAGAAATGTTCTGCATCAACAGGATCCTCCTCTTCATGGAAATTAAATGCCAAAAATAAACGTGGAATTCCCTCATGTGGCCCTGCTGTTTTCTTCGCTGTTTTCCCATAGACTTCAAAAAAGAAAAGTCTACACATGGATTTTAAAGAAATAAAAAACTTCCATTGCAGAAAGAAGAAAAAAAAAAAAGCTATATATTTCTACCACTTTTTAAGGTTTCAAATTATCTGCACTAGGTACACTGATAAAGATAGCACAGCACTTTAGGTGAGATGAAGTTTACACATATTACCCAGTAACTTTAACTGAAAATAGCTAAAAAGAAAACAGACAAACTTTGGAAGCAGAAACCATATTTTCACAAGTGACACAGAAATAGCAAAGTTGAAGCTAAAGGCAGGTTATATTGGAGCTTTTTCTTTGCCCTTGATCTTCTGCTGATCTTTCTTACGTTTGCAGCCGTACCTCACGGTCCCTAGGATGAAGGCGGCAATTCTCTAGAACAACAATAACAGAGGCACAGAAGAATGTACTGGCTTAACTGCTTGGTCTCTTCTGTGATAAATCACAATTCCAACTTGACAGAAACTATTTTTCACTCATTATTATTAAACATCAAGTAAGGCAGGCAGCTCTCCTCTCCTATTCCCAAGCTCTCTCTATATAAACCCCTGGTGCCCTCTGCACCTTCCAACCACCCCTCAAAAACATCTCCCTCCTCTGCTTGTTCTCCCCTCTGTTCAGACATCCCCCAGCTCTTCACAGACTCCCTGTTTTGCTGAACTGGTGAGTTCCCTTGGTATTATTCAAGCCACTTTGCCTCCTTTCCAAACCCTCATGCCCCCTCTCATTTCTTCTTCTCCTTTATCATCACACAGTCTTCACCCCTGGTCTCCTTTCTCCAAATACAAGTTGCTCGTGTCTTTCAAATTCTGACTTCACAATCTATGCTGATTTCTGCCTCCCCTCCACCCCCCTTTTCTTCTTTGCTTGTGAGCCATTTAAAACTTGTTTATCAGGCAGTGAGACTCCTCTCAAAGGCAACACTTACCAAGAATCAGTTCAAATCCTGGTTCAATTTCCAAATTGACTGCAGGTCCTGTGCCACCCCAGGCAACCCTGATTATGCTGTAGTTATACAGCAGAAATAGAGAGTTAGCATTTTCCTACCTCAATATTAGCACTATGAGGATAAAGAGAGCGAGAGGCCGTAGCATGCTCACGGATTCAAAGTCTTTGCAGAATTTAGGTGTAAAA
Source organism: Stercorarius parasiticus (assembly GCA_013396915.1). Classification (NCBI taxonomy): domain Eukaryota; kingdom Metazoa; phylum Chordata; class Aves; order Charadriiformes; family Stercorariidae; genus Stercorarius; species Stercorarius parasiticus. The sequence continues at coordinate 49,565 of VWZL01006076.1, forward strand.
CCCTGAGCATACAAGGAACAGTCTTTTAAAGCCTAAAACTTTGTCAAACTTGGATGATTTTCTATGCAGAATGGACATCACTGACTCAGTACCACTTGGACCACCTCATTGGGTACAAACTGTAAGAGCCAGAGTCCGTTCATTCTACATACTTTAGAGCATCTTGAAAGCTTTTCATATGGAACAAAGTATAAAAGGTAACTTTTTTACTAACTTTTGGGGGTTTTTGCCATGCAAAAGCAAAATACTCGTTTTTATAAACTGAAGATCATACAGAGACATCAGAGGGTTTTATGCTAAAACACAAATCAAGTAATAATTAAAAATGCTTCTTTAAGAGTATGTAAAGAACTGGTAACTTTTTAGGTTTTCGTATTGTTGATGATGTAGGCAACACGAAAATCTTGGACTAAGCGAATTACTTGATCCTAAAAGTGAAAACTCCTGCAGCAAACAAACAGTATTATGGTGTCATAGCAAAGTTGATTAAAAAAAAACTTAAAGAGTATCAGGTATCAACTTACAGGGCCCTGCTCCAATATGATGGGGTTGCTGAAGAGCGTGGGAAAAATGTCAGCACATTGGCTGCACCTGCAGAACTCGGCATGCAGACATTCACGCTGAGGGTAAACAAGTAGTCAGCCATGCAGCTATTTGCAGAGTGTGCGCTTACAAACGTCCATTTCCATGTATAAATGCTGGGCTTGAAGGGCACAACATTCACGCCTCTAAAGTGAAAAACTGAAATTATGAGCCTTGTACTGCAGACTGTCCGTGCGAGACCTCCAACACTAGAAGACCTAGCTCTCATTCCTATACAATTAGTGCTCCTCCTTACTCCGGCCAACCAAGGTCTGACATGGCTACAGTTTAAGGCAGATGGTCTGATGTTCCTTTTTAGTTTGTGCTTTATGCATCTGCCTTTCCAGTACCAGTTTCATGAGGTTACTGTACAAAATAAACTCCCTCTTGCTTCTTGGGGGAAAAGGATATCAGTTTTTCAAAACAACAACAAGCATTGAAGGATTTGCTAAATGTGGCCTAGGCAGAGGGTTTCCCCCTCTTTTCTTCTTTTTCTGTCCAAGATCAGTTGTTCCCAACAAGTGTGGTGCCTCCCGCTAGCAAACAGTCCACCAGTAGAGATGTGGAGGTCAGTACCTACAAAAAACTCCATCATTGCCAAAATCGCTGGCACAATGGGCAAAGAGAAGAGAAAAGGTCACAGGTTAGGAGAAGATAAGGAGGTGGAAACAGACATCTGACTGTTCTTTGTTACAGCAAAATATCAAAAAACCAGCAATATTAAAAAAGAAGCCATGCTCTGCTGCAAGCTTCGTGATTCCTATCTCTGTATTTGTCAGGCCATTACTTTGTATTTGCTTAAGTAAACTTTGTACTTGGTCAAGTAAACTCAGCATACCAAAACATTGCCAAACATGGTATGCTAGTAACATAACCAAGTTAAAAGGCATGGTTTGAAGGGAGAAATGTAGATGGATGGGGAGGATACTTGCATCTAAAACGTCAATCAATTATGCAACCATCTGCATGACTCAGTAGATGTGAAAAAGTATTCTCCTGAAGGAATGTGCTTACAAACATATGGAACAATATTCATTCTCTGTAGCTTTACTCTGCACTTCCTCTGTCCATTTAACAAACACAAAGGTGTTTCAACACTGTTACAGATTACAGAACATTTCATTAAACCTTAATCTCTCGCAGGAAGTAACAAGAACAAGACTGCAGCCTCTAGCTGTTTCACCCAGGCTTTACTTCCCACGCTGAGGTAACTCCTGCTATCCAAGTATGAAACTTGCTAACCCGCTAAAGCCCAGACCTGCAAAAAGACTGTATTGCTTCATAGGACATAATCCCATGACAGGTTTTTCCCTTTTTTAAAGTCAAGTAATACACAAAAGCTTCAGCCCTCCAGGTAATGCCAGACACTTATAACTGCAATACTGTAGAACAGTCATATAGCATACATTTGTATTACACACAGAGGGACAGATTTTCAAAATGGCCCAATATTTAAGGCTTCAAAAGAACTTCACTCCTTTTTAGGCTCATGAGTGAAGTGCGTGAATTTTCAAGTGCTCGGCACCCAGTGAGAACAAACAGTCCTGTTCATATCAGTTGTATAGCAATTGGCCATTTCTCAGAGGACATCATCAAAAGCTGTTCCAGCTTTGTTCTTTTCAACAGCATTGCTGCCTAATGGCACCAAACATTTCCTGCAAAATAAAGATAGGCTTACTTAGCTTCTCAAAACAATCAATTTGAAAAACTGGGGCAGAGAACATGTGGAATGTATTAACTTGTCCTGATTTTCAGGAGGAACTGTCAGCTGGTTCGTACGAGAGTAGGCCATTCTCTCGCTGTGTAAGCTTTGCATTTCAGGAATTTAGAAACTAGCCTGGGGGAAAAAAAAGAATCATTCCCACTTTGCTTTCTAAAAAATAAATTCCCTAACGTATGAAGAGTACATTTTGATAATTTGTGCAAGTCATAAAAGCATGTTTACAGTCTGGTGCTTCCCTCTACACAAAAGATGTTTCTGCTACAATTACAGTCAAGAAACAAGAGCCAAGTATGGTGACTGAAGCATAGTAGAAAAGACTGTTCTCTGATAGTCTTCTGAGAACAAGCAAAGCAGAGGCTTGACACGGCTTATCATCGTTACTGTTATTCTGACTGTTATTCAGCATGTGTGCATGTATACATGAGCACCTTTCTACAGGCAGCGTTACAGAAGCAACAAGCAGCTTAGTAATGAAACTAAATTCAATTTAAGCATAAAATCTTTAGACTTTTTTCCCCATTTTTCTTATTTTTAACAAGTCTTTGTTTTTTCTCCCCCATTTTCTGCTCAAACCTGTAAAATCAGCCAAATTTAAGTACTGCTTCTTGACTTTTATTTTGGTAAACTTAACCATACAAGAATTCCTCAAATAACGCATAGCAAAACCACAGTTATGGAACTTAGAGAAAATCTAGGTAATAAGAGGGAACTTGCATTGCTTCCAAAGTCTGCTTCCCATTCAGGAATTACTAAAAAACTACAAAATTTAAGTGGGATTGAGGTACCTTCAGATCTCCTAATTCCTCCCTTTGCAAAAACCCCACGCAAAAACGCTACGCCTTCACTACTGACTCTAACACATTCAGTTCCTTGGTCAGTAATCTCTCCACAGTGGAGTGGCATTTTAATCTTTATAAAACCACAAGCAATGGTTTTCAAATCCTTAAGGGTCAAATTTCAGCTTTAAATTATGCCGCTGTTAAAACTTTTATATTTTCCTCACTTTGCCACTTCTCCCCTCTCTTACGCCTACTCTCCTTCGTGGCAGCTCCTAAGTTTCAGAAAGCTCAGCAGAGCTGTAACTTCCTCTAATTTTGATGCTCATGCATTGCATATACACTCACCGGGGAAACCTGGGCATCACCCTTAAGACAAAGTAATTCAGTGCAGACAGAAAATGCCAGAGAGTTTAGTAAGGTAATATGAGAAATACACAAAATATGCAAGTAAAGAGAAAAGCAATCAAAGCTAAAACAGATGGTATATGAGACGGTACTGAAATCATCACTTACAGCACTGAGGTAAACTGCAGGAAAACCACCAGACTGCAAAAGCGTTACTTCAGCTCATGTTCAGCACAAATCAAAAGCCAATTGCAATCCACTGAGAAAATGTGCTTCACAATTCTATGAATTCACAAAAATGCAAAGACTTCACTTCTTCACGATAACATTATAGCCTTGTTTTCTAGCAAACTGCACTCAGATGTTGCTCCTCTGACATCATTAATCTCCATGGAAACCTCAGAATGACTGTTGGCTGAAATAGGTTCTGTCATCCCAGATCAACTCAAAAGTAGTCCAGCAAATGATCTTCTATCTCATATTTTTTGGCTGTACTCTTTTACCAGTGAGCACAGCTGAAGAGTTACAATTCCTGTGGCCACTATGAAATAGAGCTTTCATTCCTAACAATCACAACGTACCTAAGGTGAACTATTTTTCCAGTTGAGCCTAACTTCCAGAATAAGATACAGACTGGAAAAACCCCAAAAAACCGTGTCTGTATTGAATGGTAGAAGATGATTAAAGCTAGGAGACCAGGCTCCTAAAAATCTGCTCTCTCTCTGCACAGCATTATCCCCTTACAATAAGGGAGCAGGGCAAAGCAAAGAGACCTTTCTAAAGGTATTTGTTAAAAGTTACTTTTGGGGGTCATCAGGGAAATACCCATTTCAAGTGGAGTGCAACCAGATGGGTCATGTCGGGTGTTTCTTTCTCCTTCTCCATACCAATGCAGCCGCTCTCCGTGACTAACGTCCCCAGCACAGGGTCCAGGCAGTTACTCAGAGATGTTTTACTGAGCAAACAGGTCCTCTGCAAATTTTTGTGCTGAGTTAAACTGACTAACTGAGACACAGAGATACACTAAATGTCAGGAGAGCTGTTTTCTTGGCAGGAAGCCACGTACACACATTGTTTCTACAAGGAAAATATACTGCCTGGGTGTATACAAATGCATAATGTGGCATACATATATAAAAAAATAATTAGACTTGTCACAGATCAAAGTTGAGAAAGTAATATGTAAAGAGGAAATTTGAGACTTGCATAGTTGCAAGTGTCACGCTGCACTAAAACTTGCTTTCTTGAATGTAATTCAGTCAGCACCGTGAGTTTCCAGGGATAATTAACATAAAATGCCATATAAATTTTTTTAGCAAGGAAAAAAAAAGAAAAAGCAAAGACAGACAGGCAAAAGAAAACAAGGGGGAAATATTAAAATAGTATATAAGGATTTGTACTCATTTCGTTCATTTTCAGCAGTCCTAAAAGGAGTTACTGCCACTTAGAGCTGCACGTACTTAGACATTTTCAGAAAAAAAACCAAGCCTATGTTACTTCCTTACGTCTGACCTTCCCAACTTTAACTCTTACAAGTCATCGCCTGATCATAGGGTTTTTTTCTGTTCTGGGCAGAAAACTTCTTTTGTAGTGTCCACTTTCAAACCCAATAAAGTCCCAGGGCTCTCGGTATGACTGGTTTATTTTAGATACTATGGTAATATGGTAAAACAGAAATATCTTAATACCGAGCTGTTAACAGGCTCACTCATTGAGTAACACTGCTGATTGCTAATAGCATCCAAGGTACACTGTCAAGTCTGGGTTTTTTGGATTGATTGCTTGTAGATGTGTACTACGCAGAACTACCTGAACTTGGCAGATGACTTATTAATAACTTTAACATCTGCTCGTTGTATTTACGAGTTCATTTGTTAATGAGTAAGCTGCTAAGGGAAACACTAGAGACCCACAGTGCCTGTGTAGGGAAGTCCACATCAATTCACAAGGGCGTACAAACATGCCCATGAATGGGAGCTTTGCTGTAGTTTATAGGAAACCAATCTGAGACATCACAGGCCTTGACTCTATGTCTTTGAGTGGCAGGATACAATCTTTGCTAGCGCTGGTTTCCAGAAAAGCCTCCGTTAATCATCAACAAGCCCTCTGCACGCTTCACAAGTGTCAGGCCCTTTGCATACCTATTCTTTTATGAGGGAAAGGGAAAAGAGCATGGGAGGTATATAGCTGATGAGTAAGATGCTGGACCGGGACCTTCAACCAGTAGCTGACGTGTTCAAAGCCACACAGTCTCTAATTTTGTCCCTTCTCCAACTAACAAGCAGAAATAACAAGGCAGCTGCATGGTGGCATCCTTATTACTGAAGTGCTGGGGAAAGAGAATTGAATTCATCAAAACCTAAAGACGGAACGATGCCAGTTTTACAAGCGTCATCTTTAGGGGGCACAGCAAGCTCTCATCTTTTTCTCACTGTGCAGGAACCAAACACACTCCCCCGTCTTTGTGCTCACTACTGATTACAGGGATAGAGTCAACAGGATGGCAACAAACAGAGCCTCTCTACTATGAGAAGAGAGGCAAGTGAATCCTATACAGCGATGTCTCTTCCTCCCTCTGGGAGTTCCTTGTAGTTTGGTGTATGCTGTGCCTGACGCTTGCTAACAATGTAGTGTCACCTGTGCAGTTTTGATTTTTGCCTGGAAAAGAAGAGAAGCAACAAAACACTGGATTTTCACTCTTAAAGAAGCATCCATCCAACAACACAATGATCATACAAGGCCCGATCTAAGATTCTACCCCCAATGGTGGCCTTGAGGTGATACCTAGGGGAGCGCACCTGATCAGACCAAGCATGTAACTACACGTTTCTCAGAATATTCATCTGCAGTTGAGCGCTCAGAAGCCTTGAGCCATAAGCAGTATTTTTGCACTAAATGGTTTTCTTGATGAGTTTTCCTTTCATGAGTTTGTATAATCTACTTATTAAATACACAAGAACAAGCTCTAACACGAAACGAAGCTAACAGATATATAATCTGATCTGCTAACTCTGGCTAAAGTTCAGACCTTGGAACCCAGGCACAGTGTCCAAGGAGAGACAGCAGTGGGACTGCTGCCTACACATATCTCTGTATCTTTTCCTTCAGGCCTCCCTTCACTTTTTTGATGGCCTCAAAACTATGGAACCACAGCGCAACATGAGAATGCAAAACCTTTCAACCAGAAGAGTGACTCAGTAAATTAGATTAGAAAGAGCAATAAATTGCTGCTTGTGTTTTTTTCCCCCCCGCTAATTCTGCAAGTCTGGCCCACCCTCCTTTTTTCTGGCTCCTACCTCAGAGTAAGAAGTTATGAAGCCTTAATAACCCTGCTGCTAGCACGAAGGAGAAATTGCTTGATTCCTTCTCCCAAAGAGGCTTTTATGAAACATTCAGACTTCACCAGCTCAGCAAACAGAATACAAAACGCTGCTTGTAGCAGAGAACATCAAGGTATAACATACTTGAAAAACACAAAGAAAGGGCAAGTCATTTTTTCTTTCTTTTTTTTGGATGATAAATTTCACAAAGGAGGTACTCAAATTTCTGTAACAAACAACATGTCCTGGTTGCTCTCGTTACTCATCCTCACCACAATAACAAGTCTCATTCTGGTCTTCTAACAATTAACTGTAACAAACAGAAGCAGCAGGGAGAAAAAGAAAAGAAAAATATCCATGAAAGACAAGTGAACTTCCAAGCATTTACAAAAGAGATTTGAGGCTCGAAAGAGGTAACATCTGACAGAAAGGTGACATACGTATCCTTGAGAGGCAACAGCTCTGGCTGTAGCAGCAGCCTGACATTGCTAGGCAACTCGCACTGAAGCGCCAGGGGTCTATCAAAACAAGGAGTTTGCTAATTGCCGAAAAGTCATCATGTCATTTTATTATACGAGAAGCACCATCCACAACAGCAGCTAAAATGTTTTAAACAAACTCTGGATTTTTTAGAAATGGATTATTGAATAGAAGCTTTATTTTGAAGCTTAAATACTTGGAGACACATTTTCTTTCAGGATATACACAGACACATATGCACCCATGCAACCACCACTGCAGCTCAGTAACAATTCAAATGCTTTCTGAAGTCCAGGACAGCCTGGATATTGTCGTTCTACCATAGCCAAACGCTTCATTGTCCACTTAATTTCTGAACAGCGTGTATTCTCCATGGTCCTCTATGAATGCCAAAAAAGATTTCTGTTGCTGTTTGTCAGTTGCCATGCTATTGTCAACTATTTCACCCCTTGGGGAATGCAACATCCACCCACAATTTCTCAAGTTTGCATTAGTAAGCTCTGCCCAGCACTAGCCCTATTTCCAGGAAAATGGTAACATTTTTCAACTGTTCTAATCACTGACTTAAGCTTTAATAGTAACATTCAATTTAGGCATTATCAGTGACTCTTGAATCACATGCAATGGCAAAGGGGAAAACCAAAATAGAGCAGTACTCTGGTATACCCATGGAGAATACAGAGCTGGGAATATGAGATGAGAGAATGCTGAGTTGTTTGGCCTGGAGCCGAACCTCTTTGATTGGTGAAAAAGGCAATTCCAGGTAACGCCTGTACCAGGTAGTACTCCCTTTTCCCTCACTGCTGGGTCTGCGTAGACTTTTCTGCACACTACTGATTGCAGAGAAAAGGATAGAAAAGGATTGACACATTCTCCATTGCCCACTATGAGATCCACTTGGGTGATCCAGAGCCCGTGGTGACACTGCCAGTAGATGAGAACATTTAAGCAGACTGGACACTCCGAAGTGACTGTTACGCAGTTTATCACTGACTCTCATCCTAATTTCTCCAGGAGGATTTAACACATAAATTAGAGAACATAGCAATGGGCTCCTGTAACACAAAGATAGGCATTAAGGAGCAAGACTTTCAGGTGCACCACTAGGAATTGTCTGGAGGAACAGTTATTTTCCTTTGGACTTGAAATCTTGGATTTTTCTGGATGAAAAAAATGTACTTCTAAATGTAGGCCACTGATCCAATATTTCTTATTAGTCTGCAGGCTTTGCACCTCAGCAGTTTCATCTGTTGCCAGTGTTGCATGACACTCATCCACGGGAACAGAGTTCAAAACTCAGTCATGAAGATGTCTCCCATTCAGAGAGAGCAAGAACTAGACGGAACATTTGGCTGATCTTTTTGTTGGCTTGATTTTGTCATGACAATTACTCAGGTTAGTACGGACCAAACAAGAGCTAGGCAAGTGTAAAAGTGATGTTACTCTTTTGTTAAGCTGCAGTTTGGGAGTGCTACTGGAATCCTAATAGCTGCCTAGGCAGCCCTGCTGTACAGAAGCGTGTTTCTACCTGCTACTTCATGAAGTTCCTCTTCACAAGCTGGTCATCTACATGTCATGGCCCCCGACTATTCCCCCACAAACTGAGCAGGCTCTCATTGTGGAAATAATATTACTAATAGCTATCTCAGAATTTACCAGTCACCAGTTTTCCAGTGGCAACAATCCACGCCCCACATGCTACAGTCACTCCCCACTGTTCCCAAAGCTGCCTCCTCAATTAATAAAGCTGTCTCTTTTGGGTCTTGGCTACCTTAAGCCATTGGATGAGGTTACAAAGATTTCAGTGACACTACCGGCTCCCTGACTTTCCTTCCAACATCGGTGAGGTGTTCACATCTCTGTCATACTCATGCTGCTCCAGCAGCTATTACACCACAAAACAAAAAAGTCCATGCGTGTTTTCCTTTGTTCTTTAAGAACATAATTGGCTCCTGATGAGGTTCACAGTCTGACGTGTCCGCAGAAACCAGCAAAAGATGGTGACAGGCTGAAATTTAAAAATATTATAAGCCAATACTGCTGTGAAACATGTAAGAAACAGAAACTACGTGCCAAAGTAACAGCCTCTTTGTTCTCTGATACTCTTAATCAGAGTTTCAGTTTACTGGATAATACATAATAATTACAGGATAATATATGTGAAGCCAAGTCAAATACCTCTCTCTACACACGCACAATTGATTCAAAGTCATACAATAGTGAACTGAAAGTTTAAACTGATATATTGAGAGAGGGAGTTAATCCATTAGCACCACATACGCAAATTCTACTCAACTGTAATTTCTAGTTTATGAGCAAGCAACTTACAAAGCAGTTCTGGACTGGATGGATTAACAGTGGTCTAATTAGACTGATGGGCTGGGAAACTCTTCCTTCTGTGAAGCAATAAAACAAGACGATCAGTATAAAACCTGTTATCTGCTAGATCTCACTCTTGGCAAAACTGCCCCTCCCATTGTCCACAAAAGTACAGTATCAAGACAAACACTTCAGAGCAGGATTTGGTTATCTCGCTGTTAAATCCTTCATGGGAAATGTTTTGCTACATAACCTTGCATAGAAAAAGATAAGTCGTGCCTGGTAGTGTTGGAAGCTCTGGATGAAGCGTGCGATTCCCCACTGCACCACGCCAGGACAGTTTTTAACATTCACAGAGCATCCCGAATGATTAATAATCATCACAAAGGAGCAGCTGAATAGTGCTGCCACATTTATATCTTCCCAGAATAAATGCTAGCTGATTTTAATTGTTCGTGTTTCATGTCTTCCTTAGATGAGCAACATAAAGTTGGGAAGATTTCACTTCAGAATGAGTAACAGACAAGGCTCCAGTAACACAGGAGTAGAGCATGAACGTTACAAAATTACAAAATACGTGCAGGATCCTCCTGCACATCCATTCCTAAGGTTTCTAAGTATCTTGCCTAACATTTGACCAGGTTTCACCCACAAGTTACTATAATTAAAATGTTTAGCAAGGGCATGTTAGTATCATCCGTATTTCCACACCACCTCAGAGCTGCAGTGATAGGCCACATGCTATTTTGTCTGTTATTGTACCAAAACAGAAGCAAAGTTTTGTGGTCAGCAGGTCGAGGGAGGCGATTCTGCTACTCTGCTCTGGTGAGACCCCACCTGGAGTACTGCGTCCAGCTCTGGAGCCCTTGGAAGAAGGACATGGACCTATTGGAGAGGGTCCAGAGGAGGGTCACTGGAGCACCTCTCCTATGAGGACAGGCTGAGAGAGTTGGGGTTGTTCAGCCTGGAGAAGAGAAGGCTCCGGGGAAACCTTATTGCGGCCTTTCAGTACTTAAAGGGGGCCTACAGGAAAGATGGGGACAATCTTTTTAGCAGGGCCTGTTGCGATAGGCCAAGGGGTAATGGTTTTAAACTAAAAGAGGAAAGATTTGAACTAGATATAAGGAAGACATTTTTTACAAGGAGGGCGGCGAAACACTGGCCCAGGTTGCCCAGACAGGTGGGAGATGCCCCACTCCTGGAAACATTCAAGGTCAGGTTGGACAGGCCTCTGCGCAACCTGATGGAGTTGAAGATGTCCCTGGTCACTGCAGGGAGCGTTGGACTAGATGACCTTTAAAGGTCCCTTCCAACCTATGATTATTCTGTGTCCCAAACAGTGCATGGCAAAAGTTGCCAGAGATACACATAGCTAAACTAGAGGGGTATGAAGGGCTTTGGAAATAACAAGATAATACTTTCTACAGAAGAGTCTCAAAACAGTGGTTTGTTTATAGAAAAGAGGCTTCATATGAGGAACTGAAGAAGGATAACGAGGCAGCTTGTCATATGTTATGGTGGCATCTTTCGCTGCAAGAGGCCACAAAAATTAGAGAATAAAGGTCTTGAGTTGAGAATGGAAAAAATGAACAACAGAGACTTGGGTCCTGGACTGATCACGGGTGAAAGTACGTTTCTTATTACTGAGAGAAACAGAGCAGAGGTGACAGCCTCTGGGAATTACAGTGAAGAGCCTTGAAAGTACAAAAGGGCAATAGATGTTTGATGTACAAGAAGCCAGGAGGGGGAGAAGCAATCAGGGCAATGACACCATCAAAGGAGCAGGCTAAAAACTGTGGAATAATTTCAAATTGGTATGAGTGAACTAAGGCTGCATTTATCAAGGCACGTTTGTTACAGTTACAGGAACATGACAGTAGGAATTTGGGGAAACAATTAGATGTGTGCACAGATAAGAAGCTTTTTCCAAAAGATGTTAAGCATCTGACATGCAATCCCCTCGTGCAACAGTCTTCAGTCTGTAGATCTGAGTAACACCTGGAATTGTCAGTCAGAGAACTGTGATGGTGATGCTCACAGCACTTAAAAATAAATCTGGGGCAAGAGGGAAGTAGCAGAAGAATTTGGGAGATATCAAGTTGGACAAAGGAGGTACCGAACAACAAGAGTGCATGAAAGGTAAAAACAGCTTTTAGCTGTGTGTGTCACTTTAAGAGTAAACTGAAGATGAAGGGGAAATCGAATATAATCAGTTGCACCAACAGTAGATGGAGCTGGGAGATAAGAGAAAAAATAAACCGTTAAGGGGACTAGTTAAAATAGAAATTCTGAAAACGAAGGCGTAAACCCCTACCTTCATGTCAAGTCATGAAACACAACCCACAAGAGCTGAGTTTGAAATCAGTATGACAGCCAAACCATGGCAGCAGAAGGAGCTGAAACGACCTGTCACTTCTTTTTCCTGCCCTTAGATAAGCAAACACTGCCCGTGCCTAATGCGGGTTAAAGCCCAGCCAGCTTGCTGTCAACCAAGTGCCAAGATCAGCCAAGCACTAGGCAAACACAAACTCGACCTGATTTAACCACCATATTGAGGGACTGTTCAAATTCTTCATGCTCTGCTGTCTACACTACATGCTAATACCGTTTGAAAATTTTCACAGAAGCACAGACAAGAATTTTGTACTATTTTCTGAGTTCTCTTAAAAATAAAGGAATTATTTATGAGAAGTCTGTTGATCTCTGGAAAGGAATACGTAATACTTTGAGGTTAGGGCTAATGAACACTAATGGTATATGAAAAGATTTGCAGAGACAACTGGTATCCTCTATCATCATAAGGAAGTCTGTAAATGGACTTCACCAACGCAGGCTCTACTCCATATCCAGATTTAAAACAAAGCTGGGCAACTAATAACTCCAGATGGAAACATGAATTTTACTTGAAACTTTTCTGTAAACAAGAAAAAAAGCAAACCCTGGTCCTGCAAAAAATGGATTCCTGTACTACATAACACAGAGGGAGCTTGTCAAGCGTAAGAACATCTTTATTTGGCAAGGATCTAACAAGTGTTCCCGGGACAGATTTTGACACATGATCCTTCTGTGAATGTTCTCCAGAAGAAGCAAGTTCATGCTTACAGGAAACTAAGACACAAAAATGGAATTGCTTCTAGCCTTGTTCACTGAAGAAAGATCCAAGACACACTCCTGTGGGAAGAAGCAACAAAAGGGAAATTTTTATAATCTTTAATCCCTATTTCCATGAGGAAACCCCACTTCTCCCCCAAGTTTACAAGCAATCTCCAGTCAGCCTTTTTCGAGCAAAGAACTGCAACCACCATCACACTGCTTCTCTCAAGGGAAAAATAAAAAAAATATTTTAGGTATGAGCACCTGATTGGCAATATTTACTAACAATTCACCAGAGGTGGCACTGAGGCCTAACTATATCCCATGGTGCTAATTGCAGTCTGGGGCCCACTTAAACGAGCTATCGAATGGGAATTATGTGCATAGATAGCTACAGGATAATAAATTAAAGTATATGATTAATTTTATCAACAACAGACCTGAAGTACAGGGTAAGTTTCAGTTTGTAATTACATAAATGGGTCCACAATCACACAGCTGGCCTGCTGTACATCAAGCAATTCATTCCTCTTATTTTTGTGAAGCCGAGCTTTAAATCACATTGTGTAATTTATAAACCACTATACTGAAACCTGCTGACTACACCATGCATGCCAGTACTCAACTAAGTAATTTCCAGACCCAACTGGAAACCGGAGAACTATACTTGGGCCCTTCAGACTACTGACATCCATGCTAATTATTTGCTACTTAACAGTAATGTAAAGCTAGATGTAAATTACAACACGATAGGGTTGGTTAAGCCCCTTGTTATTTAAAACATTTTTACCTGCTATCTTTTTCAAATCAGCATCATAGCAAAGGCACAAATGGCACTAACAATCTAGTTCAACACACGAAAAAAACCTGATGCTGCCCGTGTTCCTTGCTGCTACCAGCGCAGAGACTGGATAACAGAGGGAGTCAGGCAGGGCAGAATCCATCCTCACTTCAACCTAAGGACCGACTGCCGCCCCGGCTACCAGCCGTGCTGACAGGCAGCAAATAAATCCCTTTTCACCATTGCTGTAACAGGGACAACAGATACAACACAGACCCTTGCTTCACTTCCACTTGTCTACCTCTAACTTAAAGATGAAGCCACGAAAAAAAATCCAGGATGAGGAAATGCATAGCTGCTGCGGAGATGTCCTGCTTCCCACTGCAGAGCCTCTGCAGCTCTCTCCGTACTCAGTGAACCTTGCGCTCCTGAAGACTTGATCAATAGAGAGACAACAAGAAAGGGGTTAGACACACAGCTAACGCCCTACTCAAACCTCAACGGCACTGCTAGTTACGTGATCAGGAAAAGTAACCCAAAAGGGAGGGAACAGCAAACATTTTCTATTTGTTTCTAAAAACTCAGACATTCAGTTACTGTAAGAGAACACAATAAAAAAAAAAAATGGAGCAGTGTTTAGATCGATTTTTGGCCAAAGCCAAAATCTTTCTGGTCCCCAGTGTTGCTAGTCAGCTGTACAGTATGCTAGAAGTTGAAATAATTTATATTTGCTGAAGCAAAAAAACTTGTGACTGGAAGCACTGCAGTAGAATTCCAGGCAGAGCAGTAATTTCTGCTAGACCATTTGGAAGATTAATAGGGTGGCCAGCATTCACAACAGCACCGCCAGACGGGGCTACAGGAAGGAGGGAGAGGAGGACAGCAGTGCTGTTTTCTTTTCTTGAAGCAGAGTGGTCTTGATAGTTTTTATGACAGCAAAGTACTTCTGGCCAGATCAAGCTGATCAAATCTGCCTAATTTTGGCACCTTGTAGAAGCCACATTCTTAAGAGAAATTCCTGAAAACCCTGTAGCAAGCAAGTAGGGGGTTTGTCTATCCAACTTCAAACACCTGCATTAGGCAGATGTGAGCTTCCTTTGAAGGCCCTCCAAAACATGAATTATACAAGGAACACAGGAATTACACAAGAAACACCGGTACTTATTTTAGGGATACTGCTTCACCAGGTGCAATCCAAGCTGACAACTACCATTTCCCAGTAGCAAAGACATTTTACAGCGTTCCCACCACTGTTTGTGCACAACTAAGTAAACCAGCAGTTTGCTGCTACGCTGCTCACATGGTTCCACCTGGGCAGCTGTTTGTGAGACGCTAAAATTATTTTAGGAGGAAAAAAACCCAACCAAACCCTACCTCTTTCCTTCTTTCTTTTTTTTATTTTTTTTTTATTTTCTATCCTCAGTTCACTGATGAGGGTTAAGATTTGGATTGACAAACAGATACATGAGCACAACTGAGGGAAGAGTATATCACGGTTGAATAAGGAAAAAAAGCAAATTGAGCCGAGATGGGGAACTGCTAAAAAAGCTTTATACCCAGGGCATTATAACATGGACCTGCATCCTCACTGCCTCATGTGTGCTTTAATTGCAGCATGCTAACAGCAGTTGGCATTTTACAAAATACCAGAACTAGGGATTAATGTTTTAAAGGATTTAAAGGCTGCGATTTCAAGCTGCTTTACAACTGTAACGAACATTGACTTCTACAGAGGGCCGTAACAGGAGCAGTTAAGAATGATACCCAAATGCGCTTGGGGAAGAGAGTATTCAAAATGATGAGATCTTAAGAATCGGAATACAATAATGTGCCACATCTAGAGGACATTCATCCACAGGGACACTTGCACCGAAGCCAATAAACTATAGCAGAGGTTCTACAACTGGGTTAAAGGAAGAGTATAGAGAGATGGATCTTCCTGAATAGACGAAAAGCTCTGTTTTTAGCTTGGTCTCCTGTCACACTGATTTCAGCTGTAGCCTTCTCGCCTAAACGCCCGCACGTACAGAGGTGTTACTGTGAGTTCCAGCAAAGTCACTTGCCCAACTGCCTGCTACCAGTATTATCTGAGTAAACCCAGTTTGAAGATCACTGCTTCACTGAAGGAATTTAAATTGCAAAAGCCGCAGCAGTTAAAAGACACTTACGTCTTTCTCCTACAGCTACCTCTATTCCACAAAAATCCTTGGATTCTGGGGATGATCTTGTGTATGTTTTTGGCATCAAAATCCCTCACATCCCTCTTCGCAAAGACTCAAGTTTAAAGCCATATACCTCAAAGTATCCAGCAACGTTTGTTCTGTGGCTTTAAGTCTTAGTAGCTCATGGGAGCTCACTCTGTCTTAAAATGATAGTAACACACCACTCCTCCTTCCTGCAGCACTGTACTCAAGCTGTTCTATCATTTTCTCCATGCACTTTAGAACGTTTAAAATGTAGAATAAGGAAGATCTCCAAACCCACAAGGCCATTTTAAGAAAAATATAAACACATACCCATACCCCCATCACAAAGATTTGCTGAACGGTCAAACAGAAGCCCACAGTTGCCACAGAAAGTAGAGAAGAACCTTCTGTAAGACAGGCTGTTGCAGGAACAGTGAAAAAGCTACGAAAATACTTTGACCACAGCAGTAACCGCCTCATTCAGCTTGATGAAACCCATTGTTTGTTACTATTACTATATTATTACTGCATTCCTTTGCCAATGACTCAGGAGCAATACAAAACCGTCACTGCATAGCAGCCACCCTGAAATCACTGTGAGAAAACCATCAGCCAGCATGGGGTGAATTAAAAAAGGACCATGCCCTCCCTTCTCCACACTCACAAGGTACCAGTAGTGAGGTCCTCAGACCTCTGCCATGCTTCCCAACTACAGCAGGGTTCAAGGGACATCCTTCCCCGAGCACCAGCCAGAGAGAAGTGGTAAAGCAGCAAAACAGCTGTGAATTTCTTGGAAATGGACCCAAATTTTGTGCTCAAAGGTAGAATATATACACATGGAATAGAAATTAAGTGCTAAACCCTAGCTAGTCTGCAACCAGTGAAAATAAAACAATTGTAAAAATTTATTTATGCTTGCTGATGATCTGGGTGCTATGAGTAGCACAATTCTGTCAAGGATTGCAAAGACAAAAACTAAGCAGAAATATCAAGCGATGATTCCCAAAACCTTCACTTTGTGTTCTTAAGGATCAAACCCGGAAACAGAAAAATGTGGCCCCAGTGCGGCTGCAAAATAATTTACGAAGTTTTTTAGATGGTAGCAGTTTGACAGTATAAAAAGGCTGTAAAAACATAATAAAGTCACAGCAAAATAATATAATCTCAATAAAATAAGGAGCGTATTTTACCTTTAGTATTTCTATTTTATTTCCTTTTTCTTCATAACTGAGAATAAAACAGATTTTCTCCTACATAGCCTCCTTCCACTGATTTGAATGAAAAAGAACACAGTGACTCTCATTATAACTGGCTTGGAGCATAATAAAGTATTTTGGAGAGTTGTAAGTGTCCATTCTCGGCTCGTGGTGATGGAAATAGAGAATCTATCACGACTTCTATATATGCACCACTTAGCATTATTTGTTATTTTACTAAGGAAATAAAGCAAGACTTTCTTCTAGAAGAAACACTGAAAGAAATGCTATTCATTCTTATGTGAAAAATAAAGAAGTGACAGACTAACTATTTTTATTTTTCCAATGGAATACTATCTTCAATTTTTCTATTCACTCTTTGCTTTTGGTTTGTCTCCATGTGATTACATTAAATGACTATGTTAATTTCCTGCATTTCATTTACGCGGGCCAGATTTGAGTTATTTTTGACCAAAAAAATTTCAACAGCGCTGTGTCTTTAAACCTTTAGCTTTAGGTCCACTTTCGTATTTATATAACGGTATTTATTCATTTCTAGATACTGGCCATAGAGTTCAGTGACAGAAGTAGTTGTTTTTTTAAAAACAAACAAACAAACAAAAACGAACAAACCCCACAAATGAGGTTAACAGATACAACGCCTGAATAGAAACTCTTAGAAGAACACCGCCTTTGCTCTTGTTAGCGCATGCATTTTACAAATTATGCAGATTTCCTCAGTACAGGACAGCAACTCTGCAGCCGCTTGTTCAACAGGGCCTCGATCACTCTGAACTCAAATGATCTGAAACGTGAACTAATTGTCAAAGCCTCGCCTCAGTGCAGCCATATCCTGATTTTTATTCCCCAGTAGCACCTAACTAATGTTTCACGGTATGGCCATATGCTGACTTCCTTGTGGCTAGTGTATTGACAAGTGAACAAGGTACCTTCCGTAATTAGTAGTCCGTTGGAGACCTAGTTTCCTAGGGCAAATGACGTGTGCCACAACGATGCTATCTATGATCAGCTATCTAGTATATCATGCTCTGGAGTTACCTGCAAGTAAGCTCTAATACAGAACGTCTCAAATTTTTAATTTAATTTTATTTATTCATAAATATAATATATTTATTTATTTTAATTTGAGTTTATTCCGTAAATGCTCACAAAAGTACAGAAACATTCTCTAAAGCAAGATTTTAGACTTTAAACTGTCTGCTACATCCTTTAAGGCAATGATATTCTTCTCTAAGGTTTTATTTTACCATCTAACAATGAAGCCTATGACCTTATTTTTTCCTTCCTCTAATTATTCTCTCTCTCAACCTGAACGAACTCAATTCTGCACATCACGTGCACTATGGCTGAATCCAGTATATCACCTGGACATACACTTAGCTCACATCCACAAGCAGGGCCACTGATTTCAACTGTGTAATGGATAATTATTGAAGTGGAATCTGTGGTCATTACACATGCGTTACCATTTCAACCAGAAATAACTGGGGAGCTATTATTTTGATCAGGAGCAGCAAGATGAACCATATGAGGATCATACTTTATTTAAATACAAACATTATTCCTTTTGAGACAAGACCAGGGCACTGACCCTGCCTGGACAGTCGGTCCATGGGAGTCACTTAGAAATGGACCTCAAATGTCATCCTCTGTGCTCTGTGGCAGGACCTCTCTGCCCCAGAAGGCCATGCCGGGGATGTTAACAGTGGTTTTCACCGCTGCCACCCCCACGGATGAACAAATATATGTCACAGGTCACCCCTGGCAAAACAGCACAAGGAATTATGTGAGGCCTCCTGTAAAAATCTCACACCAAATACAAACAACTGTGACAAAGTTTGTTTTCAATTCCAATGCCTTGGTTGGGGACAGGGAAAATCCTTCTGCAGACCTGACAATGTTGCTAAGTCTCAATCAGCAGAGGTTTTTGAAAAGAGCAATACAACTGATAACCACCACTAGAAGACGACAAGACCTTCCTAATGAAACAAAATGTTGATTTCCTCAGGAAATTCCAGAAGATTCCAACAAAGTTGTCTCTTCTTGACTCCTGGAGAGTCTGGCTATTTACATTTCCGGATGTATTCATGTAAGCAAGGCTCTGAGAGACCGGAAGCCACTGTAGCAGTCATTTATTCACAGAAGGATTTCTTCTACCGAAGTCAACTCAAGTTTGCTACTAGCCCAACGGCTGCTGCGTCTTGAGTCCCAGGACTATTCACAGTCGTGCACATAATGCTGTCCTACTTATATTTTCATTTTAAGCCAGCTAGTACAAGATGCATCTGTAAGAACACAGTACTCATGGATCTCGCTAAACTTTCTACCTTGTTTCTCATTTCAGAAAGCACGCCTTTTGGAACTAATATATGATAAATGAATACATGAATATTTCCACATCATTTGAACGGCAATGGTTTCAGCACTGGAAGCTTCTTATTCAAGTTAAGAGTTCATGAACATGCGCAAATATACGTGATCTCACTATGGTCAAATCATCCCATTCAGAACCGAATAAAAACATGTAGACATTTAATATACAACTGGAGTAAAAAAGTTCCATTCTTCAGAACATTAAGTTAAACATTTCCAGTATCAACAATAAAAACTAAACTAGGATGACATTTTCAGTTTGATGGATTTAGAGATATGACTAGATTATAATATTAAAGATACAAAGAAGTATAATTTATAAAGGAAATATGCAAACTTGCAGAGAGCCAAACATACACCTTCCTCCAAGTGGTCGGACTATATGATGTAAACAGTTGAAGTTTGCGTTTCATTTAATAAGACAATTCTGGCAAAGATTTTAATTCTAAGTTCTCTACTAAAATGATGAATTGTCATTCATCACCCAGATGCTCCAATCAATTTCAATGTATGAATTAAATCTTAGTCAAACTTTATGCTAACCCTGTTTCATTCTGTAATGGTTACCAGTAAAATGCCACAAAAAACTTCATGGATCATTGCTGTTTACTACTGTTTTCCACGAAGCTTTATATAGAAGAAAACAGTCTAAGACTAACACACCACTGCAGTTGGCATGTAAGATTACCCAACTTCAGTGAAAAATTAACAAAAAAGTAGACTGTCAAGTACTTCTGACTGTCACCTTTTATAAAAAAAAATAAAAAAAATCAGTCCCAAGTATCCTGTATTGAAATTATGAGAACACTCTGAACAGACAGCATACCAAAGCCTCATACAATATTTTCACTTAGGACTTCTAGAAAGACTGCTCGGAAGTTGTATAAAGTTGCACTCCAATACAGAAAGGACTTGATCTTTTAATCTTGCATATACTTAAGCCTGTGATGGCACTCACTTCAACGAGGCTTGTCATGAAAAATAGTAAGGATAAATAATTATTTGCAAAAAGGAGAACAAAATAATCAGTCAATCCACTCTATGGGAAAATTAAAGAAAAGCACGATCTAGAAATAGAGGAGCATTCAGAGGAGCTCTTGCATGGAACAAGATTCAAGATTTTTTGCAGGGCTCCAAACAACAAGCAAAACCAAGAATGATAAAAGACAGAAAAGTGCAAATGACCTACGTCTATATATTTTTCAAAGTAAATTTGCTATCACTTTGTTGAGAGAAATTCTCCACTTGAACTTGAAATAACTTGACAGTACCATTTTTGGGTTTTACTTTACTTACGAAAATACAGGCAATAGTCTGCAGTCACTATATAATTTCTTTGCAACCTAAATCTCCTAAAGCTACAAATACTTTCCAAAAGAAAGATGCTTTTCTTTAGGCATTCTTAGAATTCCCCACAATCATACTGAACAGAGGGACTATTCATTGTGATCTTATCACTTGCTCCCACATATTATATATAGTCCAAAGTCTGCTTCAGTGCAGGCAGGTGGAATGCAAGTGATTTCAGCTGGACTGCATTTGGCCATTACAGACTAATTACAAAGCTCTGTGGAATGAGCTTAGAGAAAATGCATGAAATAATTTACAACACGGTTACTTTGTGGTTTAAGAGGATCACAAATGAATCTGCATCAGGTTTCTTTTTTAAAGGCAACCAAACATTTCTCTGATTTCATATTTGCCACACATTAAGAATACAGAAAGAAACCAATGAATTAATATTCGTTGCTCTTTAAAAAAGTTGTGTCACGAGAGCTGTGAAACCGGAGCTGAGCTGTGGAACTACAATCAGCTTTTTAGAACTGTTCTGCGAGCTTTTACTAGCCATGTTCAAACTGCCTAGTACAAGATTAGTTTACAACACTTGATCACTCTCTCCTTTCCCTTAGACTCCACAAGCTGCCAGAACAGTAACAAATTCCATTTCTGGCTTTTGCAGGCTACAATTCCTTCCAAGGATACCATTTTTTGAAGAATTTTGGTTATGAATCAGACAATGAGTAGGATTTTGAAATCAATGTGAATTCTGTCACTGACTTAAGAAAGCTAGGGATTTCATCCAAAGAATGTTAACATATGCTATTTAACATTATCTGTAATGTAAACTGTGATGTGAAATACAGTCTGACTGTTAATACAACCAGAAAACTGTCTAGCAGCTTCCTGGTTCATCATATTTCCAAAATTTTTCTGCTATAAACTCAAGCTCCTTTTTTTCCAGTCTCTACATTACAACTTTTATTAAAAAAATAATAAAATTAAAAGGTATAAAAGGCCAACAAGTTGTTTCATCATGCAAACACAGGACCATTCCTAAGTATACATTTTCGCCAGTACCGTAGCTGACTCGTTTCAAGTTATCAAAATGATTGACTCGATGAAGACTGGAAATAGGAATGACAGGAAATTACACAAAGAATGGAATTCTTGACGCTTTAAAGACAGAACTTCTTGTCTCAAAGCATCTGATCACCAATAAATTGACCCCGATGCGAAGAGGCAGTCAGCACGACTCTTCTAGCTATATGGTTGGTGAGATGAAAGGTGCATTTGAAGTGTTTTAAAATAGAAGAAAAGGGAATTACCTGCAGAACCAGATTAGGGTTTTTATCAATACAAGAAGTTTGTTGTTGGAAGGAAAGAGGGCATGCCAAGCACTGTACATCAAAAAAAAGGCGACTATGCTGCTCAGCATCCCTGATCAAATGTTGTACTACAGAGATGCCAGAGTAATTGCAACTGGCCCGAAGGGACACTGTGCCCATGCTGTATGCAGAGCAGAGCACGGTGTGAACCCCAGCAACACCAGAGCATCCCCTACCAGACATCCAGGCTTTCCTCACCTGGAAAGTCAGCTGGCTCCCTGCAGGCTCCAACTACAGCACCAGTCCTCCTGTAGGTAGCTTAGACTGCCAACGTCTTTAGGTTCAGCTGCAGATTTAAGCCTAGAGCTATCACCTGCTCTACAGATATAGCCTCAATTTACAGGTTACAGGGGACAGCCTTCACTACACCACAGTCAAAAATGGCGATTTACAATGGAAGTTCTTCTCATAGATAACTCCCCACTATGTGTAACTAGGATATCTGTTCCCATTCACACAAAATTCTCTCTGAATTGTATGTCCAGCTAGACTAACAGTGAATTTTGAAAGGGATATGCTTTACCAGATTCTGTTGCAAATACTGCCTCATAATTCACATGTAAGGTTTCTGTTCTTAACTTTTACGTAAAGGTTCTTGCAATGTTTCGTAACTCTTCCCTAGGTATCTGAACCATTCTGCTTATTTTAAGAGGATTACATTACTTGTGTAATTCTGTAGGGTAAGTTAAAATAGATAAATAATATTTCATTACATTTTACAGGATTTGCAACAACCTCTGCAAAGTTTCATTGCATTTTTTTTTCAATCGGGAAGAATAGGAATTCAAAGAAAAAAGCCTCTTAAATCCTTTGGTACTTCAAATTGCTAACTCTTCTATACTGTAATAGGCACGTGTCTGTGGCAAAGAAAGCCAACAATTCCTCTGCCAAAAACCTGGAATCATTTATGTGCACAACCAATCAAAAAGAAAATGTGAGCTGTTATCTGACATGTAAGATATCTTCCAATCACAAGTTAGAATTTAAATGGTGCTTTATATGAATCACTGTGTATTAGGCTGATTTTGCCTTTATTTGTGTATGTGTATCCACCTTATTTGCAGTTCTATAAAACCAAACTGAATAAACAAATGGTTCACAATTGATTAATCCAACTCAACTGGTACATATTTTATTTCATTTATTTTTAAAAAGGAAAACGTCTTATGCGTGCACCAACTATGCTCACTATCATTTAACAGTAATGTACCCGAGCAGCCTCTAAGTCCATGAACCTTTGCTTTTTATCAATTTGTAATCCACGGCTGTTCCCGACCAGCAGCTCCCTGCCATCCTATTCGTATCACCTGTTTCCCCCATGCCATCGACAGTCTTCCACCCATCCATAAAAAGCTCTTTTATGCCACTCAGATATTACAACTCAACACTTCTCCCTTAATTAGAAGCGCTGTTAATTTAGGAAGATATCATTGACTTAAAATCTGATGCATTTCAGGTAAAACAGTAACAGACCCCTCATTACAGCTTCAATCTATCTGACTACTGGCCCATTTTTATGATTATATAGTAGTGTTTTTCAATGTCTCATGCTTTTCTTGCATGCTATTGTGCGAGCGAAAGATAATTCCACCCTCTACCACTCCCATAAATGTTCTCCAGTTAAAAATAAATCAGACAAATAACCAACAAAAATAAAAGTAGCAGTGAAAGCGACCAAGTGTGCAACTTCACACAGTGGAACTGCTCATGATGTGCTTACGGGTCCTGACTGACTGAAGGCATAAAGCAAACATTAAAAATAACATTAACAGCTGTCAAGGTAAAAATCTTCTGTATTTTACTTCTTTATTTTATCTTTCAATTGCAGCATACTAATAGCGGTCCAGAAGTGCTTGAAACAGACTGTAACCTTTAAGATACCTCAGATATTCTGAAGGATGCAAAACATGTCTGACAACAAGAAAAGTGTTAGAAAAAAAGGCTTCATAAAAGTTAAAATATTTATTCAATAAAGTTAAATATTTGTTTGCTCTTTCTGTTTCTCAAACATCATAGTTCTTTCCAATAAGCAAGGCCTAACCTACAACGGAAGATTGATTTATCTTACCTCTATCCGCTTTGCATCATTAAAATACGAAGTACATATCCTCTTGTAGGGTAGATAAATCAATTTTTACTAAGATGACTGCTTTCATCCTTGACCTTATATTCATTCAATTATATTAGCCAGTAAAACAAAGAAATAAAAATTTTACAATATTGTAAGGCAAAATCATAATCAATACAATTTAAATTCAGGTGAGAGTTGAACTGTATTTATCAAAACCTACCAGAAACTAAATTTCAAAGAAAATTTCTTATCCATACAAGTCTGAATTGCACAAAGCAACCGTACAGAACTATTAATTATACAAATGTATTCTGAAATAAGTAAAGGTTTGTTTGTTTGTTTACCCTGATGCTGTTCTCAATCTGACCATCCCTTTATACATCAGCTTCTCTGTGAAAAAAATCAAATGGCACAAGAACATGCCTGAAAACGTGTCGGCGTTAAATCTGCTGACCTTTAACACTGGGATTGTCGCATGTGCAGACATGCTCAGCCTCCCAACACTAACGAGGCCCATGGGTGCGACGCTGCATGGGGCTGCTGCCCCTTGGCCTGGGCACCCAGCGTAGCTGCTTCTCCAGTGATGCTGACATCTCTCTTAGCTCTGCTGAATCGCTACTGGCACCCCCTCAAGCAAGGCAGACGGGAGCCCCTTCAAACGTAACTCCCGAGCTGCACTCACACAGACACAGCTGCAGGACAGACGCACCACAACCACAGCAACAACTTAACTCTGACGGTGTATTCTATCAGTCCTCCTCCCTGTGAGAAACCAATTCCTTCTCCTAAGGACTGAATTGTCTCACCCTGTACTGCAGGGCACGACAAATCATTATGCCAGAACAACTTGTACAGAGCATAGAGGAAAGGAAAGAAGCAAAAGAGGGGAAATGAATTACTCTTTGCCTTCCCAAAGTCAGGTACTCTGCCCAGGCACACAACTGCAACCCACACGCTGTAGTACCTTATCCTCCCTTACCAAGAAACTCCACCAGCTGATCCAGTGCCTGTTACTGCTTGGGCTGAGGCTGACCCGCAGAACCAGAGGGTGTTTGTTATCCGTCGTATTTGCCATCTCAGCACACAACTAGCCTTACTGCAAACCTATGAAGTGATCTGTTAGCACATGTCATTCTCTCACACTAGCCCTCTCTTCCTTCCACATCTCTCTATTGATTTTTAAGCAAGCGAACAGAGTTTTTAAGGCGGCACAGCTTCTGCATTAAAGACAGGCTAAGCAGTGCCTAAAGTCTCCAAGCAAAGTGCTAAATTCAGGGCAGAGATCCTGTATTTTAAGTGCTCTGTGATAAATACTGTGATAAATCACAGCATAATGCAAATAAATACCTGTGTCTGCATTATCACATCATCATCATCATCAGACACCACTAGATCCTCACTGCCTCTTGCTTCAAAACACCACCTAACCTAGAAACCAAATTATCTGGTGCTGTCTCTGCAGTTATTTCCCATTTTGCTCATCAAAAAAAACCCCAAAAGAAACAAAAACCCCTATCCAAAATATGGCAAAGATGAGTTACTTGCCTTCTAATTTTGCCAAAATCTTCTTCTAGGAAATGAAATAAGAATTCCCTTGTGCTATATTGCAAACGGAAATAACATGCTATGAGAGAGGTAAATGAATGCTGTACTGCAGCTGAACAAGGCAATAAAAGCATTGTGACAAACGGTTCCCATGCCCCACCATATATACTATTTTCCAGTTATGATTAAAAGCAGAGACAAGTCAAAAGGAATGATAATATTGATTCTGCTTGACATACATTTCCTACCAGACAGCAAACTACTGTGAAAGAATGCCTGGTGACAGATTTTATAGCCAAACACAAACCAGCCCCATCCAGCAGACCACCCTGATCATTAGATACAGTTATATTATACGTTTCCTGATCAGATTCATTTTGTAAGCAATATTTTTATGGTTTAAATTCCAGAAAATAAATACTCTTAATCACAGTCATCAAGCATTGGCCCCCAATCTATTTAACTCTATGCTCGTCTAGAGCAGGAGCTGGGTCTTGTGCTGTTATTAAAGTGGATGTATAACTAAGAGTTCACCTTCTCTTACCCAAACATTCCTTAGTGGGCACTACGGAGTAGTGGTACCGCACCCACCACTTGTGTTACTTGCCTTTTTGGGGTTTTTTTTGCAACTGTAACTACCATGCACTGGCAATAGTCTCTTGGTACAACACAAGCCAGCCACAACTTCCTTCCAGTACAGGTCACGCAGCCCTCCTGACTCTAATTTAGGTCCAGACACTCCGATGTTTACCATGTAAGTGGAGAACACAGAAGCTTTCATCAGCAGCAGTTCAGTCTCCCCTTTGGTAGTAGCAATGCCTGAATACGCCAAATGTAGGGAAGGGAAATGCACAGGAAAAGGCAGTCAAGTCGATTAATTTTTAACCACATTTTTTCGTCTTTGGAAAACAGAGAAGAATTTTAAAACACTCATGTTTATAGGAGAAGTGGGAAAGTATCTGCAGACACAGTCTAACCAGTTTTTTCCCTTATGTTGGATCTAGCCTAGAACAAGGCACGCACTCCCAGTCCTCCAGATCCCTAACACAATAAGGCATATGAATTGATACGCACACAGAAGAATGGCCCAATACAAGATAATAAACATTTCTTTTTACTAATCTTACAATATTGTATCTGCAACTGATGTTTTTTAGGGATGGGAGGTAGTGAAAAGCTTCTAAAAAAAGCATTCAGTTTTACATTTATAAGAATCTATTAATTCTGTAAAGCTCAGCTGATAAGCCCCTGTTAATTATAACGCTTTCTGTGCATTGCCTTTCATCTGAGGTTCTGGAATTGCTTGGAAAATCTTAATTAGGTCTCAAAACACTACTGTGAAGAAGGCATGTTCTCTTAGCGCGGAAGACAAGGGGCAGACAGCTTACGTGATTTGCCAAAGGTCACCAAAAAGGCTCTGCTCCTAAATGGCACTGGGCAGGCAGCAGCAGAGGTGTTCTCTCCCACGCCCTCGTCCCTAGTCGCGTCTCATAACCACCACATCATATACTTCTGTCCCTCACATAAATATCTTATTCCTTCTTTGACTTTCAGTCAAAGACCCAATTGAGATGGAGTCCACAGAGACTGAAGAGTTTTTCCATGGAAGATACGCTTCCAGTTTGGGGCAGCTGTGTGAATCTCTCTTCTTTAATCTGAACTGGTCTACACAGACACAACTGTTCATTAAAGCTAAAGCAAACTCTGGCTGGTATAATTAGATGTTGTGCCTGGAAGGCTGGAATATCTTATAGCATCAAAGGTTTAAAATCTCATTTTCAGCCCTGCCTGATTACTTAAACCACTACTATAAAACTACAATGGATAAAATCTCATCTGAAGCTGATTAAATCTTTACTGATGTAATGGAATAGCAAACAATCAATTTACATTTTTCTACGGATATTTACCTCTAGTTCTGCAATGGAGCATACTGTCTGAAAACTTCCTCTAACTTAAGTCCAAAACTTCCATTTCTTGCTGCCAATCATCTGCTTCACCAAATCACAAACATTAAAACATGCTTTCATTTGTTTAAAATCAAGACGGTAATTCAATTTGAAAGGATTTACGATAGCTGTAACACAAAAGTGAGCTGAGGTGGTGAGATGACGAACTTGTAAAAGAAAAGTTCTATCCCATAAAACAACAGAAATGCTAAGGCCAAAGATGCCCGATTCTTTAGTTGCTACCTAAAATCTATTCAGCTTGCTACACAGATTTGTATCAATGTGTCTAACGGGATATTTGATGAATACACACTGTGTACCCGTAACTAGAACCAGATCCACTCAAGACACCTCAAAAATCCCCACTCTCCAGGCGTGATCAGCACACGCAGCACGGAACCTTTGTGCTCGCCAACAGATTTTCAGGAGAGCAGGTTCTGGTGACGGCAAACCTGAGACGAAAGCGTACTGCTCTCCTGAAAAGTTGCCATTTCCCACAGAACCTGACTGACAGTTCAGCTTCGGGGGGGGTGAGGGTGGAGGTGAAAAATCAATTTCACACTGTCAGTATATATTCAACCAGCTTTAAACGTTACCTAAACCAAAGCAAATCAGGAGTAATCCATGCTTAATCGGTGAGGTAAAGTTAGTGAAGTTGGCGTAGCCAACATATTACTCATTCATTAGGCTGAGATAAGTTTCATTTTTGAACAAGGAACAGACCACTAACAAATTATTCCTCTTCCTTTCATGTTTGGTCACAGTTTAGGCTACATATTTAATCACTCCCTGACAATACAAGATACACTTTCATTCTTACTAGAAATCATTCTGCTGCTTCACACTATTCATTAATTTGAAACTCTCACATTTGGAACCATCATTTACCATTCAAACCGTACTTGGTGACATGCAGAGACTAAAGAGTTGTCAAACAGAATGACACGCAGTTTTTAAATGTGAACAAAGCAATAAAAGCTTTTAGGAAAAAAACAGCCTTGCAAATAGCATTTGGAAGTCATAACTGTGGGCAGAGCCAGCAACATCAGAAAAAAAAAAGAAAAGAAAAAAAACCCCTCAAATGAAAAAAAAACTGATAAAACTGAGTTAAAATGTTTCTCACACAGGTCCCATTGATGAAAACCCTGACAGAGAAAGTGAAAACCTGGCCCTAACTAAAACCAAATAAAAATGTGGTGATCCCAGTACTTTCACATACCAATAGCACGAAAACTGGAGTTTGCTGCTGCGCTTAGAGCAATGCTATGAATATATAAGTGCATGTTTGGCCCCAAAGGGCACTGGCAGGTTAAAAAACAAATAAATCCAGTCTTACAGCCCTCAGGGAACAGCCCTCATCAGAGTATATGGACACATAATCCAAAACAAATCAGTCGATACTTGGAAAACACACAGAGCACACTAATTCCCTGAATCCACTTGCAAAACGAGCCAAGAGCCCCCTTGTTTATAGCTATTCAGATCGCAAGGAAGCTGAAGATAGGCTGCGTTAATTTTATATAGTGTTTTTTAATTAAATCTTTCTGGCTACTCGGAACCCAATTTTCTCTTCATAATATGAATCTTTACTGGACGTCTGTAAATAGACCATGGATGCATTTCCATATAAAGAGATCTAAATATACTACCCTTCACTAATGGAAAAAAACAGAAAACCTCACGTTAACTAACAACCCATCTAATCTTTCACAAACTTTACATGCACATCCATAGAAGTTATTAACACAGCTCACACTGCTACAAATCAGTCCTTCTGAATAACATAAGGGCACTAGTAATGGATATCACTGACATTTCAGCGCAGCTCTCCACAGCTAAAGAAACACTTCATTAAACCAAATGAAAAGGAGGAGTATCAGGGCTGGAAAACAATGGCTTTTGAATTCCTGGTGTTACTGAAACTAGATTGGCGTTTTGCCACAGATTTTAGCAGAGGCTGAAATCACAAGTCAGTCTGGAGAGTGCCAGGGAAAGCAGCAGAATTTCCCACTGTGCCTATCTGAAGCACAAACGCACGTTTTTGCAGAACAGGGTGTTGGTAGCAGCTGTAAGAGCAACACCTTGAGAGGAACCTCTCCTCCTGCTTTCTAACCGTGAAAGAATATACGAAAAAACTGGGGGGGGGAGAAATTAGCTAAGTGAAGAGTTTTAGGATTTTGGGGGTGGTGGTGGTGTTGTTTTTACAGGGGATTTCATGCTTCATGATAGTTTCATGGTTTCTCTTCATTCATAATTACTGCAATAAGAGGGTCTTTCCTCAGGCCTTCATAACTAGTTCAAGTTGTACTTTGGGGTTTGCAGATGTATCTCAACAGACAATGGGTTATGCCTACTCCCAGTCATGTTAGGTGATGGTAGGTAGATAGTCCAGTGGGTTATCTGAACGCAGGTTACTCCTTCTGCCACATGCAACTCATCACAATTTCCAATGGATTGATCACACTGCAAAAAACATCACGCATTTAAGCTGTAGCGTAATGAGGCTAAAAAAAAAAAAATCTGTGAAGTTTTAGAAGCTATTCATATTTTGAACATGTAATCAAATAAGCGTTCATTCTGTGTATTGTCTAATGCACACACATCTTCATCAGGGAAAAATCATTTTTCTTCAGATATATAAAAAAAATGTTTATCACTCAATCCACTCAACTGCTCATTTCATTCAATAAAAAAAAAATGTATTTTAGCAATAAAGTGCAAAACCACGAAGAAATCATTGGCTTTAGAAGGTAAAACAGCAGCAGATAATTCTATTTACCTTTCATAACATATACATTTAAGTTAAAAAGCAAAAAGTTTTGCATATACTGTTTTCAAAAAGTATTCTACACAACAAAAAAGGGAAGGCTGGTTTCATTTCCAGGCATTGCCTCTTAATAGCTTGAGAACTAAATACCTCTTATGGAATTCTGGCAACTACATGACTCAATTATTAAAATGACTGCAACACCGTTCAATAATTTGATTGTACCAAGAGCTGCTAGATACTGAATGGTTCTGAAAATACAGGACTCGTTTAACCAGGAACTGAGATTTCTCATAATCTCGCCAATTATTTAAGAGGGAAGAGTTAAGATTTAAGAGCTTCTGACTAACCTCTCAAGCTGTAAAGCTTGAGTCATACAAGAATTAGCTTATGATTCTGATGCTAAGTCATTCAGCAGGAATGCAAGAAGGATAATTCTTGGTTTTAGTTATCATATAGTATCACAAAAGAAAAAAAAGTAATAGATTTTTAAAAGTAGCAAAGTTATTTAACAGGCAGTTAAGCAAAAGCCAGAGAGTCCCAGACAGGTAAGTTTTCTTGTCTAGGGAATCACTGCAAGCGGTTAAATTTTACAGAGCATGAATTGCATGTGTAATGCTACATGGAGTCCTAGTGTGCGTTTGTGTATTCATTAGCAGCTTTGGAGGGCGAACTATTGCTTATCCCCAGCGCCTATCCCTTCTTCTGAAAGGTTATACCTAAGCTTCACAACAAATACCTTTTGCTAGCTTCTCCCTGAGCTCCAGTTTCCAGCAGAGGTACTCATTCTGTACAGCCAAGACCCCCTAACCATAAACCCGTTCACGGCACATAAGGAGGGAGAACCCAGCGTTGAGTTAGGGGGAAGGATACAACATCAAGCTTCTGAAATGAGCAAGGATAGGCAACAGGCAGTTAGGATCCCCAACCAGGCAGCACCAGAGGTTCTCATTCCCCACCTCCATTAACTTCTGTTCTGTAATAGGAGAGGGCAGTGACCAACACTCCTAAAGCAAGGGTGAATATGGGCCATTTCCCTTAATTTTCCATGGGACAGCAAGCAAGCCGGTTACATCCCTGTTCCTACCAGCAAGTTGTCACACCTTTCAGGCAAGTCATTGTTCCCTCATTATCTGTCCGTGTCACGCCATTAGCATTTCATTATCACACACTCTCCGATGCACTTTCTTTCTTTGCCACTCACCTTTTTCACCTCTTCACAGCAATAGTGACATTACCTTGAAATGGTAATAAATTGATGAAAGCCAGTAGCCAGCACCAAGTCTGAACTAAATTCACTTCCTCTTCAAATAGTTTCTTCCTCACTTGATCTTGTTTTACTTTGACCCAGATTACTAATAGGGCTAGTTTAAACTTTTCCACTCAAAACTGAGATTTTTATGGAAAACATGCATTTGATTACATTAAATTTTGCCTGGCCTCCGTTCTCTTCAGTGATTCAGTTTTTGGGCTGTCGTCATCATACCGCTACTATCACCCAATCTTTTTTCCTGAAGAGAAAACAAGTTGTGATCCACTGTAGTTCCACACATTTCTGGGTACGGGCTATGCATCTTGTGTTTGTGTGCTTGGCCTCTCAAACACTGCATACAGCCGTATGAAAGCTTTTATCACGTCTGTCACTACAGCTGTTTTCCAGTTCACCTCACTGAGACACCCTGCAAAACCTGATGTAATAAATCACAATAATAATGGAAAACACCAGCTTCACTAGTCCTCAGGTTACTTCCAAGCAATCAAAGTCAAATGCTTATGGAAACTTGCCAAATTTCTTTTATTTCTTGTATTTCCAAGTGAAATGATGACCCTATCGGCTTATCACACCTGGTGGAATTCTCAAGTGTGATATTATTTAGGTTTTGTAGATGCACTAAACTAAAGGCTGTCAGCAAACTCAGTTATGTTAGAAGTATACTGGAAGAATACTTTAACCTATCACAGACTACTTCAGAGATGAGGTTTTTAAAAAGGCTTCTAAAACAAGCACTAAACCAAACAAGGATTTTGTCAATGAGTTTACTACACGGTACTTCATTACTCAAAAAAAATCTTCTTCCTTCCCCTAAAATCCTTTGACACTAAGCAGATGATTTCATTCACTGTGATTTGCAAAGAAACTCAATGAGGGCAGCATTCCAGATTGCCTTCCGGACACAACATGACATCCCCATCACCCCCAGAGGAAACGCACGCCAATGTTGAAATTCCTACTGGAACATGTGCTCCCTCTTCACTTGGAAAAAATATCTCACAAGCCGAAGAGCCTCAGCTGCTGTTTGATACCACGTGCCAAAGCAGAGATAAAGTCTTTGACATCATTCAGCCTCAAACAGTAGAAACTCTTTATGTAACCGTGAAGAGTAGTTTTAAGTAGCAAAATTTCTTAAAACAACGCTTACATGAACAGCTCTTGAAATGCCCCAGACTCCTCCTCTTCCCTTCTTCCCCTGTCAATGCTATCTTTACATGAGTATCAGCAATACCCACTCCCCCCCTCTCCATACTGGCTATGCTAAGGAAACCACAGCAGTATAAACTTGTTCTTAGTGTCTACTGGCAAAGTATTACCATAAAATAATGTGTTCTGAAAGAAATATATGTGCTTACATCTTAAGTTGGCCTGGGCAGTACCAAAAGGACAGAATTTATTACCTACTCCCTTTTGGAGATTTACAATACAAGCAGATTGGTGGAACGCCCTGTTTTTCCCCAAGGATTATCTCATACAACAAAGATCAAATGACATGAAAAAGTTGCCTTACAGAGTAAGCATCAGCAGAGTTCAAAGCAGTAGAAACACAAAGTGAATTAGAACATGACCCTATAAAAGGAGGTCTGGGTTTTAATCTCTGATCTGACAATGCCTGGCTACCTATCCTTGAACAGTACACTTAGCCTTTGTGTTCTACCATCTGTAAAACAGGGGATAACGCCATATCCTGGGTCTGTTTTAAGGTTTAATTAATTATTGTTCGCAAAGGACTTCAACTTCCTCAGCTGTAAGGCATTTATTCATGTGTTAGTACCATCCATAATGTAGATACTTGTAACTTACGGCCCTTAGCAGTCAGTCCCAACTAACAAAGCCAAACTACATTATGTATGTAAAACCTGTGGTGCCATTACATACAAACACACAAAAGATTGTGCAAATTATTTAAATTAAACCTCAGGCTCTGTTACAAAGGAACCTATTTGACTTTCCCACACAGGTAAAGTGTCCTTATCTAAATGCCGCCATCAGTCTAAAAGGAATATTCTCATACTAAGCACTGGACAAAATTTTAAGAGCTTTCAACACTCCTGACAAAGCCCTTGCCTAAAAAATAGAACTGGTAAGGATCTGTAAATACAAGTAGAGCACTAAAAACGTTTTGGCCTCTAGAAGAAAGTGGTTAACAGTTTTAACATAACAGGAAAGACAATTATGTGCAGAAGGCACGGGTGGTTGTACAACGAGCTCTTTTCTTTTGGGGCTGCCATCTTTCCCCTCCATAAAAAGGCTTCTGGTAATAGATGGGAAAGAGTTGGGGCTGCTCCCACAGTACCTCTAATCAACCCTTGGGACTCTATTTTTACATGAAACTGATACAGCCCTTCCTTACTCTGATTTTACAAAACAATAGCTTTATTCTGAGCGACTGTAATTATGTCATCTAACAATCTCTAGATATTCCCTTCTAGATTATGCCAGTATGGGTGTTGAAGGTATCAAGGCCATCCCTACCAGAAGAGATCTTGCTCCCCTTTGAGACAGGACTGCAGCAGAACATGATCGTCATTCAGCCCAGGCACCCAGGGCTCCACTACACCTCTGCAGTGCAGTTTTGCTTCCTCATTCAGCTCTTTATGCAACTTGAACACCTGAAGTATTGTTTCTCCACAGCTCGAAACGTGGGGCCAGCCGAAGGAATCCTGCCCAAAGCCGTTATAGAGTGAATCCTTCACACGATTCAGGTACTGCTCTGCTTATTTACACAGATAAGTATGATATAGCATGGATTAGAAAATTAATATTCACTCCAAACGCACTGCGGCTAAAAACCTCAGTACAGAATGCTCTATTTAATAAATTCTCCCGGTTCTGGTAGTGTCTCTCAAGTTTCAAAAAACCAAATGAGGATTTTAGACTAAAAAAAAACCAAACCAGCTCATCTTATTATTCAGTATTTTATTTCATGAGAAAGTGAACTTTCAGATTTTTTGTTATGAGCATAGTCTGCCTTCAACTCAAAAATACAACTAAAAATGCTAGCTGCGATCATCAGCAATTCATTCCTTTCCATGTGCATTTATAGTTAGATGCTGCACCCTATCAATATGCAAACAACTACTTTTCCACTTCAATTTTCAGATACGAAAAAAATGAAAGGCTAGTTATTTTTAAAACTGTTTTTAAGAAACCAGTGAGAATCATCAAAATTGATAAGGATTCCTATCAATTTCACTCTGCTCTTGCACAGGAATATGAGGACCAGAATACACTGAGACTAAACTCCTCGCTGAAAAGCAAGGCTGTCGAACTGTCTTTGGCAGAGGAGCGAGAGAAGATCCTGTCTCTGCAGCAGGCCGTGGATATAGGCATGGCAAGGACATACACACATGTACCATATTCTCATAGTAATCAGGAGGCTATATGAATATCAGCAAGTAGCACGCTGGAGGGAAGGGATGCCATCTCTGGATGAGATGAGAGGTGGACCTGTGCAAACCTCATGAATTTCAACAACTCAAGTGCAAGGTCTCCACCTGGGTTGGGCAATCCCAAGTGCAAATAAAGGCTGGGCAGAGAATGGACTGAAAGCAGCCCTGAGGAGAAGGACTTGGGGGTGTTGGTGGATGAGAAGCTCAACATGAGCCGGCAATGCACGCTTGCATCCCAGAAAGCCAACCACATGCTGGGCTGCATCAAAAAAAGCGTGGCCAGCAGGTTGAGGGAGAGGATTCTGACCCCCTACTCCGCTCTGGTGAGACCCCACCTGGAGTACTGCATCCAGCTTTGGAGTCCTCAGCACAGGAAAGACATGGACCTGCTGGAGCACCTCTCCTATGAAGACAGGCTGAGAGAGTTGGGGTTGTTCAGCCTGGAGAAGAGAAGGCTCCAGGGAGACCTTAGAGCCCCTTCCAGTACGTAAAGGAGGCCTACAGAAAAGATGGGGAGGGACTCGATCAGGGAGTGTACCCATAGGACAAAGAGTAATGATTTTAAACTGAGAGAAGGTAGATTTAGATTAGATATGAGGAAGAAGTTATTTACTCAGAGGGTGGTAAGACACTGGCCCAGGTTGCCCAGAGCAGCTGTGGCTGCCCCACCCCTGGAGGTGTTCAAGGCCAGGCTGGATGGGGCTTTGGGCAACCTGGTCTAGTGGGAGGTGTCTCTGCCCAGGGCAGGGGGTTGGAACTAGATGACCTTTAAGGTCTCTTCCAACCCAGACCATTCTATGATTCTATGATAAATCACCTGTAGCTCGGGTTTACTTAAGTCATTTATAATGTAGTGATGAATAACCGAGAACGAGGTTGCACTGTTAGACAAGAAGGCTTGCACAAATGTAATGCTAGTATGAGAAAACACAGGAAAATTTATTAGCTAATGAACAGGTTGGCCTACTCCTTATATTCCAGTTGGGATGTTATGTTCTGGAGAGGTGGACGATTAGCTGGGTAAACAACTAGGTGGCTGGGCTCAGCAGCTCTGCAGAAAAGATCTGGGGGTCCTGGCAGCAAAGAGCAAGCAGAGCACAAGTCAACAACATGCCCTGGCAGGAGATAGTGTCAACAGCATCTTGGGCACAGCTAAGAGGTCAAGGGAGGTGATTATCCACTTCTACTCAGCACTTCTTAGACCACATCTGTAATAGCATCCAGTTTTGGGATCCCTAATACAAGAAAGACTGACAAACTGACGCAAGTCCACCAGAGGCCACGAGACCACCAGGGCCTAGAGTACTTGCTCTGTAAGGAGAGACTGTAGAATCAGGGCTTGACTGCCCTGGAGAAAGGATGGCTTTAGGGGACACCCAAGAGCTACTCTGCTAGTACGTATGATGATGTTATCAAGGAGGTGGACCAGGCTCTTCACAGTGGTGCAAAGTGGGAGAAGGGAAGACAACAATCATCAACTGAAAGAAGGCAGCCTTCCCTTTTCTGTTCCCAGTTCTACGGTGGCACCCTAAATAGGAGAGAAAAGGCAGGGCAGGCCACAGGAGGGTGAGGAAGATGGGATGGAAATGAAGGGGCCATGTAGTCTCACCACAATCTAGCACTCATAGTGGAGCAGAACTGAGCCCCCCCGGCCCCACTCAGTTCCTACAGCTGCCTGAGGCTGAGAGAAAGGCTTCAGTAGACCCACCACAATGAACTGAGAGCTGACTACCTGCCTTTTCAGCTCACTAGCTCCCTGAAAAGAAAGCTTCCTTCAGGGGCAGAGGGGTGTGAGGTGTGAGAGATATAACATTTGTGCTGTCTACCATTATGAAAGTTTCATATAATAAAAAGAAGGTATTAATTTTTGAGGCTTAAAAAAAATAATTTAATCTGCAAAGGTCAATAAGCAATGCATGATTACAAACTATATAAAGGCCAAAGAGACTATTGTGTTGGGAAATTGGTTGTTGGTCTGTAACCTTTAGAATGACTTTCTGTTCAACAGTGAGTAATCGTGACCTTTCTCATCAAAAAAGCGAGATCAAATTCTTAATCCATTATGAAGAACATGACTGAGAGATCTCTTCCCCCTTTATTGTTACAATATTTATGCAGGCCATGGGCAAGTGAACAGTTTCAGATGATATTTTGATGTGTAAGGATAAAGACCAAATGGATGTTTTTGCAGATACCATCACTAGGGAACAACCCTGTGTTATTATGTACCTTTAGTTTAGTTTTCAGTTAAGGTTTTATCTGCTTGTTTGGAGAAAAACAAGTGCAGCCTTTTTCAACTATTCTAAAATTAAAACAAATGCCTACTATTTCCTACACAAACCACAAAGTGTTAATTTATGCGATAATATAATGTTGAACACAATTCAGTTACAGATTATACACTGCACCACTTCAAAATGGAGTAATTTTTTTAGCACATGACAATTACAAAAGCAACTACCTGCACTACAACAATAACACCAGGAAAAAAAAATTATTCTGTGTAAACCTTGGACAAAAGTACATGCAGTAATTGTAAAAATGAAGGACTACAAACCACCTTAACTGAAGAGCTTTACAGAGAAAATGAGAAGGGGGAATATGACTTGAACACAGCTGAAATCTCTCTCCTACCTCAGGAGCCTAAGAGCTATGTGCCCAAGCTAAGTTATGTCTCTAGCTGTCGCCAATAGATGCGAAATGTTGGACACCTCCAGAAGACAAGTCATACCATCCTAGGATATTTCTCTAAAACAAGACAAATTAATCATCCCCCCCAAAGGTTCCTTATTCTCTCTTGTGACTTCAGAAGGAGCCCATACAATAGCTTAAATAGATGCCTAGCTTTAGGTGGGCAAAGCTAGGTGAGATAAATCGTACCTGTAGAGCTAGAAAACATATCTCCTAATACTGTATCTACACTTCTCTGTGCATGTAAAAATTGTCATTTATGCGTCCCTTCTTCTGTAGCAATTAAATACTTTCTGCTTAACTCATGCCCCATCTAACCTCTAATTTTATGCCTTCTCCTGCCAATGTTTTCTCTCCCATTTCTCTCTCTCAGCTCCTGTCTCTTTAGGGATGCTCTGGGTTTATAATCATGGAGATCTCAGTTTGGATTACGCTACTTTAACTGAAAGGCATTTTTAAAACATCTGGAAACATCCACTGCATTGTAAATTTACTTTATGCAGTGAAATAACTTCTGAACTTCCTCTGCCCCAAAAAAAGTGTTGTGAAGTTTTTTTTAATGCATGTTAATTAACGTATTCTATCAAAATCTCACCTTATTCCCCCAATTTAATAAATTATAAAATCATTAGAAATACTGCATTTTACCAGAAGGCCAATACACTACAAAATGTAATCAGCGTAGCAATGCGTACTTGAGGATGTTTCTCATTACAAAAGGTTTGGCATCACTCACAGCTTTTTTCTAAAGACTCGGTATGAAAACATGGGCAGAGACATACAGAAGGCTCAGGAGAGCACAGGAACAAGGCTTTTTTAAGCGCTTATGACTGTTCACCACCGGCCTGATGTGCTATTCTTAACCAAAAAGTACTAGAGATGAAACGACAATTTCTGTAGTCAAATGAAAACAAAACCAGCAAACAGCGTAAGGCCTTACAACTACTTCTAAATCACCACGTAAGTTAACTACAGAAATTAACTCATGTGGAACATTTTATGATTGTAAGCGATCAGAACATTGGCAGCTGTTGTTACCCAGTGAACACCACGAAAAAGTAATTATATGAGAGCACATTTAGAATAAATATTTTCCCTGATAAGTATGAAAAAGGGAAGGAACAGATGCATGTGTGAAGAAAACCAGAAATTTTATGGAAGTTACTGGTATCTGAAGATGTGGGCTAACATTTGGGGTTTTACGGGGTGGTGGTGGGGAAAATACAGATATTAAAGAACATACTGCTTATTATGCAAATACATTTTTTTATTATTTTAAACCAAGAAGGCTGTAATTTTGCATTACATCAAGCTTTGTGATTTGATCCTAGAAATTATGTGAAGTAGTTTAGGTGTAAGAAGCGATCTATTTTAGAATGACAGCAGTCCAGTGCAAATAACTGTGGACTTGCAACTATATTAAAAAAAAATAAAAATAAGGGAACAGTACAGTGTGTTCACGCTACTACCTGGCTGGTCACACAGTATTTCCTTAAGTATTCCTTTCATTAATCACGTACAAAACAGCTGAAACAATCTTCCTTTTCACAGTACCGAAATTCTTGAGGAAAATATTTCAAAAATGCCTTCTGCTGGTCCTATCGCACAGCTGCTGTCCTGACACCACCAACAGTTTGATTAACCAAAAGCAAACTTGCACAGAGCTTCCTCCTTATAAAAAACAAAACAAACAAACAAAAAAAAACAAAACAAAAAAAGAAACCAAACAAAAACCCGCAACCAACAAAAAACCTGCAAACCACAAACAAAAAAAACCCCACACCAAACAAAAAAACCCACAATACCTTAATAAATATTCATAAAGTATTTGTGCTGTAATACAATCAGAGTTTCACAGAAGCAAAAGTATACAGCTACGTACCTGTCATAAACCTTGAAATCCGTTCTCTTAACCCCTAAATTGACAGCAGATGTTTAATGTGTACATTACTACTTTTTTTTTTTTACTCAAGGAGGAAGAGCTGACCTAAGAGAAACAACTTAGCACAAAGAAGTCTTATGCAAATCTCAAATTATAATTAAAGCAAACAAATAAATGTAATTCAAACTTTGTTTTCTTGTCCAATACATATTAAGCAAGCCCCAGAGACCTATACAGTTGTATGAAAATGGAAAACTAAAATATGTTTACAAGTAACATTTTTCCTCCATAAAGTTACTGATATTTCTATTATTTGAGCACTTACTTCAGCTGCACAGTATGAACCGCTATCTAAATAATGCAGAACAGCCACTATTCATACTTAGAAAACACAATTTTTCCATGAATTGCCTTTGCTGAGTTCCCAAACTAAAATAAGAAAACTCTGCCTCATTAATACTGGCAAACTTCCACGCCCTCCCACTTTCCAAAACTTAAACTACTAATATGGAAAGAGAAAACATAATAAACCAAGATTAATCTTTAGTTTTATAGCACAAAATGTTGCAGGTCATAAAAAACCCCATCCTTTAAAGCCTGATTGATATTTCACTTGCACAGTGAAAAAACCAAAACAAGCTATTCCTTACAGATAGCTGCATGGCAGCCCCAGGAGG
Source organism: Stercorarius parasiticus (assembly GCA_013396915.1). Lineage (NCBI taxonomy): Eukaryota > Metazoa > Chordata > Aves > Charadriiformes > Stercorariidae > Stercorarius > Stercorarius parasiticus. The sequence goes on from VWZL01006076.1 coordinate 89,676, forward strand.
AAGCCGTTTTGTGGTCACTAGCGATTCAAAACGTCTTCCTCCCTTCCATACCTACGTTCCCTTCTTTACATCACTTTAAACTATGCTTGCAATAAAGAAAAATGAAAGAAGTGCTTAGGGCACACACAAGCGTATCTTGTACAGACAGATCCTATCATCTAACTACAATGCAGGACAAGTTCGAAGCTTTAGGTTGGGACCAAGAGGTGTACCATGGTTTAGCCACGCAGAACAGGCAGCATTCCTGGGCTGCTTGCCCTGAGCCCAAGCAACCTCCCAGCCTCTGGGGAAACCCACCTTCATAAACCAAATGTCTCCCATTACCCCCGGATGACACTCCTCCATCCTGGCCTTTTGCTTTCAATTTGCTAGCCAAACCAAAAGGTATCCACAGATAAACTTAGTTCGGTTCAATTGCTTTTCCGTTTTCGTATGCTAATAGAATAGGAAGGGAAAGAATAGGAAGAAACGAAGGCTCTTAAAATAGGACACAAAAAATGAACCACATTAAGACAGCCAGGCATCGTGACTCTAATAGTCAATTTAATTAACCTCACCCCCCCAAAAACGGAAGTCTTCAACTTCCAACCAAACTGCTATTTCAATAAATAAATTAATTATTTGCCTAACGTTTAGACACAGGAAAAAATAAATATTGTTTTCATGATTATTTTTTAATGAAGCTGTGAGCAACATGAGCAAAACATCAGAAACAATAATACTACCAATCTGAAAACAAGTACGCTAACAAAACAAAGCCAAGAAACTCTATTTTACTGTGCTCTCCCTAGTTCCCCCCAACAGTTTCTTCCATTTTACTATTTCATTTTCCTATTTTTTTTTAAATATTTTTTTTTAAAGTTTTTTTTTTTTCCTCTCTCCTAGGACTGAGTAACATTTAAATGCATCTCCAGCACAAGTGAAACAGTAACACGCATGAATGACTATTCAAGAGAAAAGCTGGAACTATAATTTACAGAGCACTGTCTAATGCACAAAGTAAACAAACCGGGGAAAGAATGAAAAAACACACTATTTATTTTGTGGTCACCTTCTGATAAATGTAAAGGGGAAAGTTGAAATCTACCAGTTCAAAGGTGACTCGCGACAGGACAAATATTCCTGAGGAGAAATCAAAATGTTTCAACAGTTTGGTCTGAAACATTATCAGCTTTCTAGGTTTTGTGGTTTTCCAGCAGCTGAGGAAAACCCTCCCCAGGTCACATCTCACATTGCCAAACCAGCCGGCGAAGACTACAAATGGAAACCATTTGTAGCCATGGACTACAAATGCAGACTGCGCTGCCCAGCCCACTTTTCCAATGACATGGGACAATTCCTGAAAAATCAAAGTGTTTTATAGAAAACAGTCAATGTCAGGAACTTTTCCCTCAAGCACGGCTTTCATGTGCCTGACAACTTTCCATGGAAGCAGACGGTGTCCTCCAGCAGCCACAAAGTGCTTCCAGTAGCCCCATTCCGGCTGGGACAGGCAGATCTTCCAGGTCCCAGAGGGGCTGGATTCGGAAGAAACCACAGCTGAGAGCTCACCTCAGCCCCTGAGCAGCCATGGTGAACTTGATCTTGAAAGTACCAAAAATAAACTTTGCAATTATTTTCATGACATTCTCAGACTAGTTTTGTTCTAAAACTGAACAACTACTTATTTTCTCTTTTATTTTGGGGTTTGTTTTCGGATTTTTTGTTGTTCTGTTCTCCACATAAGCATGCATGTAACTATATATAACGCCCATCTGTAAAATATATATATATTTTACATCTCTTTACACATATTATAGAGGGGTTTATATTTCTATTTTTATAAATATTTTGGTTATGTTATTTATAGTTATACATATACATATGAATAGATGCATATTTACAGGTAAGATACAGACAGATAGATAGAGATGGATATAAAAATTGTTGTACTTTCTCTTCTCCCTCCTGGAATTAGGGATTTGTAGTCCAGCAGGATAACATACTACTTGTCTAACTTAGGGTGGTGGGGCAAGAAATCAAACCAAGATATTTATGTTTATTTATTTATTAGACCCTTTCTTTCCTATGTACAGAATGTGCTTCATTGTTAAAGAATGTTTTTGAAACAGACTGACATTAAAGATTAAAAAAAATTCCATCAGCATATACTCTGGAGATTTTTCTTTTTAAAAAAAAAAAGTATTATGGACACTTGTGTCTTTGAGAGTTGGCATTTTTGATTGTATACATGCAGCAGAGAGGTTAATGTCAGTCCAATAGATGCGTTTACTTAAAAATAAGTAAATATCAAGAATGTAAGGCTTCTGTCTCACTGTCTAGCCTTTACTATGCACACAGTATTAATCTGAAGCATATCTGTATGCTTAGAGATTTTACTCTCCTTAAGCCATAAGCAAAGAAATAGCACAAGAAAGGATTTTCAGAGAGAGTCTTAGTGACTGCAGAACACTCTATTCACGCAGGAAACAGCAAGACGGAGAGCTGAACCGTGGTCCAAAGTTTTACCAGATCTCCACCCACCTGCCCTTGTACAGGCGACTACACAGAGCTGTGTGGTCCACGCTGTAAGAAGAATTAGCAGTTCACTGGAAAAATATTTGGATTTACATATTGAAATTTTAAAAGAGAAAAAAAAAAGAAAAGAGAGAGAAAAAAGTATTGAGAATCTTAAAATGACTCAGCTTTATTTCCACAGCCAGAATTATGTTCCTTTTCGCTACCATGTGATTGTCTTTTTACCCCTTCACAAAATAAATCCAGGTCTACACGGGAGCTATTAAGGCACAGCTGTGGAAAATATTCCACTGTCACTGAGCTAAACGGCCTCCCTGACTTCATTCTGCAATTTGCCTCCGGGTACATTGCATGGTTGGACATTTGTCTGCCTGCGAGTCCTCCGTTAGAGGCACACTCCCTCGTTAGAACACTTCACTCTCTTCAGAGACAGCAATCTATCATTTCACTCTACTTTGACTACCTTTGAACCAAAAATAATGGCATTTGTGCATATCTGTCTTTGAAAATAAGGCCTGCGTAATAAAATCCTGAAAATTATGTTCAAATTAGTGGCCTATCTGCAATCCTAAACACACAGCTCCTTGTTGCTCTTTTGGAGTAACTGATCCCCAGTCTTCTTGGTACCCAAATATACAGATTGCATTTTGGTTTATCGATCAATTGGTTCATTTGCTGTCACTCTGAACTGCCCATCTAAAGTTCCAAAAGATAACTGTATTTTTTATGCATCACAAGTTGTACTATATATAAAACATGCAAACTAGTACACACAAACTAAGGGAGACCAACAGCCTACTCAATTTTTAAATTGCCAATGCAAGACTTGTTTGGCATGTGCTGAAGTGCTTTTAGAATATCCAGGTCCAGTTTTTTTGTTTTGTTTTCTTAATGGAACAATAAAATCTCTCCCTTGCGCTTAGGAGCTCTTTAAACATTTAGTCAACTCACTAATCCAGGTATTCAACGCAGCTGCCATCCTCGCTTGCTTCTACACTACAGCTCTGCCAAACTCTTTCATCTCTTCCCTGCCTTCCTTCTTCTTGCCTCTGTTGCTGCTCCTGACTCCCAGGTTGCCGTTTCCAAGTGCCCCTTTTCAGCGCTAACTTGCCTTTTCTTCAAAAGGGAGCCTGGCAGAGTTATATGCCTGCAGGCTACTGGGAAAGGGGCAGGGACCTACCGATTTTTGGTATTTGAGTTGTTCATGTCTCAGTTCTTCTGTCGCAGAAGTGCGAGACTCTCTTTTCCTTTAAAAGAAACTACCAGTTATGTCACAACCAAAATCACTTCATCTTGGCTGTCAAGAATACAACTGTAGGGGCATGAAAGGGAAACAAAATTCTCTTTTCCAAAGGAAAATTGCTGTTCGGTATCGTGATCCTAATGCTGTTTACTTCAGCATAAAGAATGAAGTTCAAACTACGCGTTACACAGCTGGCCTAAGGGTGACTGTTGAGACAGCGCAAGCACAGCAGCATCACACATCTGTATCATGTCACTAGTAACAGTGTGATATACAACAGCAAAACCGAGGGATTTAACAGTCTCAAATACAATCTAAGCTCCCATCATTTTATTTATGTAATTCTTTAATAAAATTAATGTAAAAATGCTTGCAAGGGGAAGTCAATACGTTGGGCAGTCATGCAAATATTCACAAATTCAGGCAAGAATAGTTTCCCTCTCTCCTACATTGTACTAAAATATCCATGGATGATAGAACACAACTGAGAAAGAAAATCCATCTGATATTTGGTATTTAGACTAAAACTGCGCTAAAATGTCTTGTATCAATACAATTATTATAAGTCATTCAACAGCCCCACTCAATGTTAGATTTTGACATACCACAGAATGAGATTCTACAGCAAATCAAATGCAAACTACTTCTTTTCCCTGGAGATCACTTGGTCAAGAGGGAATTTTACTCTGCAGTGTGTAGGTGCCCTAGAATTGATATGTATACGTTAATGGAACAGTATATAAAGTCACCTCAAAGGCAATTGCTTTAGAATTGTAAACCCCTACAGATGGGATGTAGGGTGACAAGTTAATTTAAAATTAGATTCCTAGATATAGTGCACACCTGATAATTGAGAGAAGTGGGAGGAGGGAGAAGAAGGTTACTGCTCTATATTTGAAAAGGTGAATCCCTCCTTCGTTAGAGGAGGAGAGGAAGGAAATCCAGAACCATACTGCAGTGGCGATCGAGCTGCCGATGGCAAGGATTTCCAAACAGCTGCAGGGACTGGGGATGCATGAATTGGTGGTTATGCCATTTCACTACGGGCAAAATCCATCCAAATTTAGGGAAGCTGTCAGGCAGTTGTTGGGGGAGTTGAGAAGGACCACTAAACACAAAGTCTCAAGCAGCCCAGCTCATGCTCTTCCACTGTCTTCTCCGTCTCCCATGGAGGGCCAGCAGCAGAAATACCTAGAGGCAATACTGCCTCAGTCCCTGTCCCTGCTCAGAACTACCCCAAACCCACCCTGTGAGAATGGTCCCTCCACGCTTTCCTGCAGCACAGAGGCTCTGCGCCCTATCTGGTGCCCAGTTCCTCGCCAGTCTCAGCTCCAAGCCTGGATTTCCCACGCAGAGCCTGTGCAGAAACCTCAGCCCCTTCCCAATGCTGCACACCAGCAGCACCTATAACAAAAGCTGAGAGTGAGGAGATGGGGCGTGCGTGGCCTGGGGAAGAACCATCACCCTGCGGAGCGTTTCCCCACTGCGCTCAAGGAATACAAATGTTTTGCCATTCCCACTTCTGCAAGGCCAGAGGGTTTGGTGACAAGAGTAACACAGCACTGCTGCAGGCTATTTCTACCTATGGTGATTATCCTTTGCAGAATGCCACTGCTGCGGGAGACAAAATGTAACACCAAAGAGAAGCAAGAAATATTTAGCTTTAAGTTGTCAGCCAAGCATACCACTTGTAGGAGGAACAGATATAACAGAGACAATGGGCAGAAAATGCAGTCACGGTAGCTTCCTATTTTAAGAATGGTTCTAATTGCTGACATTCAATTATTCATACACAGCTACACGTTCCTATTGTGCCAGGTGCACTGTAGGGGCTTTGAAGATAAGAGCTGCCATCCTGCACTTAGAAGTACTTTGTCTTTAAAACTACTTCAGCAAATACTCGTGTATGAAATATCTAGAAACATACACAAGAAAGCAGAAGCAGCAGTTTACTTCAATTCTAAAAATAAAAATGAAAATAATAAAAACCTAACACGGAGCTCACAGAAAACAACAAGCAGCTCTGAATCAACACAGATGAAATGAAATCTGAATCATATCTTTGTATCTCCTTTTTTCCACTTTTACACAAGAGTCAACCTAAAAGCACAAGGATGTAAAAATGCTCTAGTTTGGCAAAATAAAAAAAAAGTCACATTCCATAGAAGACCTATTATTAGCTTTGTCACTGTTCTATTTGTCTTCAATGTCTTTTCTAGAAGAATGAAGGGCGATATAATTATTCCTAATTCTCTATGTAAACACAAAAGGACCGTCCCTGTTTATTGTTTAGCACGGAATTAAACACCGTATCAATATTAAATTATTTGGAAGTGGGCTGTGTTTAACTTGACCTTACCTTCCACTGAGTGAGAATCTTCCATACGCACCAAAATAGGAAATAGCTTACAGGACACAAAGTTGATTTTTATGATGTCAGACTAATTCACTTTTCTTTCTAAATTTGTACAACAAACCTTACGGCAGCCTCCAAGAGGCTTTTGTCTTCTCCTGTATTATGAGGGGATACTTTAAGTGATGCCAAATTAAGCTCTTTAGAATATATGCCTTGAAACTACTGAAATGCTGTGGAAATAGTCACTTATTCAAACTCCCTTTATTTAACCAATTGACCCACTACAGCTCCTTCTGTTAGCTAAGCTTGCTGTACATTTTACTTGAATATTAGCCAAAGATTATTTGGAATAGCTTTTCAGCTTTTTCTCTTTGATCACTAAATACCCTTCAGCCCCACAGCATCTGAGGAGCCTCCATGAAGAGACCCCATCCTATTCTTTGCTGCTGCTGTAGAAGAAAGAGGAAACTGAGGAAAGACGAAACAGCTGACATTTTTCCCCTGGTGTTTGCATCTGTCAGCAAAGAGGAAGGAAGAGCAAAGGAAACTGTCAGAGCACCACAATAATCCCCAGGGCCCCTATTCCCACACAAAAGCACACGTGGGATGCTGCAGACTTCAGAAAGAGAGATCATTGGTCACAAACACAGAGTGTATCACGGGGCACACCTGGGGATCAAAGAACAGACACATTTTTAAGACAATTCCTGCCTCCTGCTCAATCACCTGGTCTCCACCACCAGTGAAGCGAAAGACTGAAGTATCACGCGCTGCCCTCTACCCTCAGCACCGCTCAGCTAGACTCGCGGTAACCTCTTCACTCAGCAAGTTACCCATGTCACTGGGCTTGCTTTTCCCCACGTAATAGTCTTGAACACCACCTCCCTAAAACAAAAGGGCATCGCTGTTATTCTTCACAAATATCTTTAGTTACGATTTCCACATATTTTTGCTTTCAAGTACTCAGCACTACGCTTTCTGGTTCCCCAAATTCTCCTTAATTAGTGCCTCCAAAAGCCTGCAGAAGTTGTGCACAGATAAAAGAGAGCTAATATATACTATATATGACACATATATATATTGTTTTCCTCATATAACAGCTTTCCTCATATGACACACATATGGAGTGTCTTTGCAGACCAGCATTTATTCCTCCTATCAATGAAGATGCGTGAGTTTCATTTTCAGGCCTCACCTGTCATAATCAAATATATATGGTTTTACCTGCAAGACAGAAACTGGACTTCAGACTACTCACTCAGAGATTAAAAAACTCTCAGTTTTAGGTTTGACGTGTCCTGTAGAGTTCTTTTCAAGAGAGGTTCATCATTAGCAAAAATGAAATAAAATTAAAACAGTGATATTTCCCTCCACTGTTTGTACAAAATGGTACATGTCACTGCTCAGACTGTACATTAAAACCATTTCTATGCTTAATATCAGCACAAAAATAAAAATCAGGAGTCATACGATACATGGGTATCCCCTTTACACCATTTAGCTGGCACTAGGAAATAAATCCTGTTTCATTGCTGCTTTGCTGGGTGTGGTACATAGTTTTTTATGTCTTCAGAAAGAAAACCAGAATGAAATACGTGATGCTTTGGACTTCTGAAGGAATTCTGTGTTCCGCTGTCCTTTGATTTAGCTCTGAACAGTGACTATTGTGGTCCAACATATCTATCCCATCAACTCCAACAAATGTTTACCTACGTACTGCTCTACCTTGTTACTCAGCAATTCTGCAACAATACTTTAATTCACTGAACCCCGGGGAGCTGTTTTTCCCAGAATTCTGCAGACAGAATGCAAATTCATACACCTGAAGCACACTACGGGAAAGCACTGTACCGAAAAAGGGCTAAACAACCGTTTATGTAGCAGCAGTGGAATTACACGTGGTCAGTAAAACCAAGAGGGAAGAATCCATTCATGTTGAAAAGCACGTTATCCATGACAAGGCTGGGAACTCGTTCCAGTAGCACTAGCCTAATGATAACCTAGAATTAGCTTTATATTAGTTTTAATTCCTGCACCCAGTATGCCTAAGATAAGCACAGCTGGTGAAATCCTGGCATCCCAAACTAGAAGAGCAATGTTCCCATTCATATTAAGAAAATCAGGATTTTCCTATGTTGCCACAATAGCAAATAAATATGGTATTCACTTCCTCACCATGAATAAGGTCTCAGTAACAGCAGAATAGGGAAAAAAAGAAGTGGCCACACCATTTGCTTAGTTTGACAGCATGTAGAAACTTCTAACTTGCTTAGCCTTCGTATTAGAATTCACTAGAGAAGCCATAGGGAAGGAACTTCTCTTTATCTTTCTGCAGATGCATGGAAAGCAACAGAATTCATTCCCCACAAGCCTCCGCCGAATGAAAGGGCCTGATACAGCATCCTCAATATTGAGTGTTCCCTATTACAGGGTAGATCCAGGGTTCTGTTAAACAAGAGCTTACTGTAAGTACTTCTTATCATACAAACCATGAGGAGAAAATACCAGCAAGACTAGCTGCAATCATACTAAATTCAGAGTAAGACCCTGAGATACATTTCTTCATATCTTCTCAGAAACAGAAATATTAATTTGGAGTGTTAAAATTCGCCCAAACCCTTGCCCCATTACTCTTCTGCCAACGACTGTGTTCAAGAGTATTTTTTCTTTTCATATCAGCTTGCTGATCAATAAATAAAACTTGGACACTTTTTGAAATTGCTCAGTACAACAATTGCAATGAGAACATCAGCTCTTGCCTGCCTAAAAATTTAACTAATTGTTCAGTGAATAAGAATCATGACTGTGATTGACACATCATCACACAGGAATACTCTTCCGACGCTCTGTTTTCTTAGCTTTCTTTGACACATCATCACACCGGAATACTCTTCCGACGCTCTGTTTTCTTAGCTTTCTTTTCATCTTCATGCAACTGCGATGCAAATGAGAAAGCTGACAGCAAGAACACTTCAAACAGGATGGTTCCTGCAACAAGAAATACTCAGAATGCAAAAGTACATCACGGTTCCAGCACAGATCCTAACTTCACTGCTCTGCTGACAGATGGAGGGGCACATTTCTTCGAAGAGTTCTTAAGAGGTGGAAAAATGGTGTAAGAAAGCAATATGAGCAACCGAAAATCAGTCACTGAGCAGAACTGACCTACTCCAGCATCACGGATTGATGCTGTCTCCACTGGACCCGTCAGTTGATAGATTGTCAGGGGACCACAAGATGAGAGCAACAGCACATCAGTACGAGAGAGGAACACGCTTACAGTGACACATGTATATGAGAACAAGAAACACTTTATTTTGGTGCTTAAGTAAAACAACCACCAAAACACTGATGCTAACAAAAGCTGTGCAGACTACACAATCTGGAGCTGCAAGACTTTGTGGAAAGACCCCACCATATCAACTGTTTGCCGACCAAATTAAAAAAACTGAAGTAAAACATGAGAGAGAAGGGTCAACGCACCCTCCCACCCCCCAAAAGAAACCAACCACAAAACAAAAACAACAAAAAAAAACCCCAAACCACCACGACAAAAATCCATATAGTTTCTCTCTTAAAGCCTCTTAATGCAACTAGAAAAAGTGATCCTGCTGATTTTAGCAGGCTATACAGCAAAATCATGAATAACAAATCACCTTTATATTTCACATCAGGGGAGATTCAACCAATACAAAATGTTACAGTGCCTGTGAAGCATCCTGGCTGGAAGGCTGTCCCGGGATTAGAACAATTAAAGAGTATTCAGGCTCTGCCCCTTAAATCTGATTCTACTCCACTAAAACCATTGGATTTTTTCTTTCAACTGTGAGAAGGATTTGGCCTTAAATTACAATAGTCTGATAGCTAAATTTACAGAACTAGCAATACCCTGAAAATACAGAACCTCAGAGAGAAAAGAGAGCTCATGAAAAAATAAGCCTTATGGGATTATCAATTAAGATATTTTAGCTTCCAAACTTAAAATAAATGGAAAATATGCCATAAGAACCTCTGCAGATATTAAATCATTTTATTTTTATTATATTGAGACCCATAATTGCACCTGGAAGGAAGGAAAAACTGGATCACTTTGTCCCCATTGGTCTAAAAGCACAAGTACCATCAAGAGACAAACCTGACTCACTGGCAGAGTGAGCAGTGATGAGACCTGCATTAGCAAGCTTCACATGAAAAAAAATAATTAGGACAGTCAGAAAAATTGCAGAGGATTTAATTGTTCACATAGCTATGAAATAAAATCCGCACCATTTTGAAAGCTTAGGGAAACAATACTCAAGTATGGAGTCCTGCTTCTAACCAGTTGTAAGTACTGCCATGTATTTCATTACATAGGCGAAATAAACCTACTTAGGTTTATTAAATAAGGTTATTTATATAGGTTATTTAAATATTTGTTTGAATAAACCTAACTTTACCTCCTGTGGTGTGCCTGATATTCAAAATTTCAGATTTGTTTTAGAAAATTTGTTTCAGACTGTACAACGTAGTTTGCAGGTAGGCTACAGAAAACAGAATCCTTCACTGAATCACGCGTGTATGCGTTTTGCCCAGATTCATTTGACAAATTGGCCTTTATCTCTTCCACACAGGATTACGTGTATTTGCACATAAAGAATCTTCTAGGTAAAAACGTGACGGGCTTGACTGGAGTTAATAATGTCCCCTCAGAGAGCGGAGGTATTTATACTGAAGAAGAGTAATTTGCCTATGGAGAGAACTTAAGTATAAACAGCACGCAGAGACTAAGGGTCTCTGCACTTAGTATTAAGCACGTATCACAACTGACAATGAAAAAATAAAGAAATGCCAAAACAGAAAACTATTTACAGGAGGACATAATCAAGATTCAAGTTTAAGCCTACCAACAGCCAGCTCCCATCCTGCTCTTTATTTACAAGTGCGGTCAATTGCACCAGAATGCAGGTAATAGAGACACGCTTGCGTGAGAAAGGCCTTGCTAGTACTGCTTTTGGAAAAATTGTTATGAAGGAATGCACTTATAACAGACATTTTATGAAGGTAGTCTTGCTATCGTTCTAATGACCGCATGAAGCAAAACAATACCTTCAGTAAAGCAGAAGCCAGCAGCTTTCCTAAGGCAGCTCATAAAATTAGTGTATGCAAATTTCTAACAACCCTCTATTTCAATTTCCATGCATGTCAATATTCCTCATTTACAGCTCATCTAAAGAGACTAATAAACCATCTGTATCTCTGCTAAAGTAAAGCTTACAGAAAACACTTCACGGGGCGGGGGNNCATTTTAAACTAAAACATGTATAATTAAAAATGTCTCTAAACTTAAAAAAAATGAGATGAGTAAATCAGAGCTATTCATTTTATTGCCTTTTCTATCTTTTCAAAGTATGTTACAAAACACACATACCTGATACAGACCTCTAAGTGGAACCAACAGTGCAGCAAACATTTTGTTTACCAGAGACATTTATAATTCAATTTGGAGACATCTGCAAATGTTAGCTCTTAGACTGCCCTCTTAATGGGTTCTTTAACAACTCAGTAGATGCACAGTAACTGTGGATATATTAGGATAATCAGTCTCAGGAGTAAATTATTCCATCTAGCCTTTTACTAATGCTTTAACCTCAGAATTACAAAAAGCAAGAGCCATTTCAAGTAACACAGACCTTCTGGTTCAAAGGAAATCTGTCTAGTGGGCATAACGGAGAAAATCCAGTATCAAGTAACTTCTAAGTAATTACATGCTGAAGATCTGTTCTGATGTTTGCAAAATTTCTGGGTGGTTTAGTTACTTGAACCTGTGGAGTGCAATGCAGATGTGCAATATCTCAGAAAACAAGGGAAATTTTATTTGACAGGTAAAAAGCAAAATTAAAATTTAGTTTGCTTTAAAATTCTAGGGTTTGGGGTTTTTTTAATAGCTTTTCAATATATTTTTAAACACGGTATTATTTTAAATAGCTTCAACACCTTCCATTTAGCCAAAGGATCAAAGTCTATTAGATTATACTGTCAAATTCCAAATAAAATGTACAGACATTCCCAAATGGCAAAACATGGTGACTTTTGCAATCCTGGGCTCCTTGAAAAATATACTGGCCTCCCAGTAAATTATAGTGGAACAAAATGCTTTTAAAAAGAATTATTAAAAAACCCAAAAAAACAACCAACCAAACAAAAAAAAAAACCACCGCCAAACCGACATTTCAGGATCCTCAAGTCACTAAGAGAATTCAGGTACAAAGTTAAAAAGCCAGGGAGAAGGAAGATTTCTTTTTTCACCTTTCTGTAAAGTGTCAAAATCTAATATTAATTCTTCCCGTTCTAAGAAAATCTAAAGAGGACTACCAAGCTATTAAACCTTCCAGTGGATCATTTGTGGTATGAGTTATTAGCATAATTGGGGGCACACTTTATTCTGACCTTTGCAAAACTTTCATTTCCCAAATGTGATAGATACAAAGTGCTTTTATAATACCAATAACGATTATTTCCTATGGGAAACTGCCAATTATAAGTCGGTGAAAAAGGTTATACCGGATGTACATTGAGAACATGAAAACACCTACCAACAGTCAGACTAATTAAAGCCATTCTTCAAATATTAATAAAGCTTTTTACTTCCATTAAATATAACCTGTACGTTTTAGCTGAACTGCATCCTTGTCGGGTCACTCACTCAACAATAATAAATGTTTGATTAGTGTTTAATTACAGCATTTATGCTGAACGTTCACCTTTTCCTGGCAGTAAACCAACACATGTGGGAAGCTGTTTTAACATTTAACCACTCGACTCAAGTTCATGTTGTTTATATCAAGTCACATCAAATGCCAGCAAAAATACTCAGATACAGAAACAAACCCCTTGTGTTCTGGGCACAAGTATTTTTTTTTAAAAAAAAAAAGGCTAAAAAGATAAACAATAAACTGTCAAACAGAGTGTGTTTGAGTTTTGTAATACTGACTCCGGTTTATTCTGCTGAGGTCACAAGTACAACAGGTAGCAGATTCGATAGCATCATTTCCTGCTCTTCTGGCACCTGCTGTCTTGTATGACCTGCTGCCAAGGTTCAGTAGCTAACCTGCACCACCAAGAAAAGAAGGGACAGAGAGGGTACAGCCAGCCAAAACTCCTGAACACGCTAACTTGACAGAGGACAAGACAACCTCCTTCCCACCAGCACACCCTCAACTACCCAGTGTGCCCAGCTCTACACGTGTGCATTAGGCATGCCGGAGTAGGACATCTCGTTTGCAAAGCATCTTGTACAGCAGTGAAACCATACCCTACGGAAACAGGAAAGCCTTCCAGAAAATGCAGTCTTAGGAGATACGGTGAATTCAAACTCTTCACAGGCTGCCCTAGCTTTTTAAAGCTCTCCCTGGATCCCAGTGGATGAACAGATAGGCTGCAAAATTGTATTAAAGAGTAAAAAAAAAAAAAAACAACCCCATGAGGAAATACTCAGGACCCAACCATGTGCTCCCACATCACAGAGTAGGGTTATTAGCCTGATTAGCCATTCTGTCCGGTGTTGCTTTAGCTATATTACCTCATATTTAAAAGGCATTTGCTGTCATGTCTTTGCTTTGCTCATAATAATTTTTGAAGTAAGTTCTTAGGGTCTGAACCTATTTATGCTCTTGACAATTTGCAAAGCTCCACAAGATTCTATGATTCTAAGATGAAATGGACATTAAAGTGAATGTTAAAATATTTTACTACACTTTCACAGCATCTGTAGATTAACACAGAAAAGTACAATATTAATAATGACAAATCTAATTCCAAGTATTTTGGTGACCATACGACACACTCCATGCTGATGTATCAATGATGAAGAGAAGAAAGCTTTCGATTTCCTTAAAAATATACAACTGGAAACTGCCTCAGCTGTTTAACATTTTAAAAGGGTAAACTCACAAATTCACCAATTGTGTATACACACAATTCACAAAGAAAGAAATAAATTCTATAGAGTTCAGGCAACAAATTAAGACAGGTAGGAAAAGGACAGTTAAACCAAAAGAAATTATTTTAAAAACACTTACAGAAGTTTTTATTTTAGGATTTTCAGAATATCTTGCTAGTTGCTTACCTACTTATTTTTAAAAAAAAATAATAATAAAAAAAAAAGAATTACCACAGAAGAAGCAGAAAAAAGCCAACTAGCTTTCAGGCAGACAGACCCAGATGACTTGTAGAGAGGCTTGTACGCCCAAATGTTTTTCTGTTCTTCCCCCCACAAGATACAACTATATTATTGGGTCTGATGAAAGACACTATGTCTAATTAAAGATCTCACCTTGCCTAGTTCCAACACAGCCACAGCCAAACACCATGCCAATGTCTTATATGACTCCTTCAGAGTTAAGCCAGGCAGAATTGCTTTTTTAAAGGAAAAAACGGGTACCAGCTTCAAATTCAGGAAACTCAAGTTCCGATTCACCTGAATCCAAAGCTTCTCTCATTATAAGTCAGGTATTAAAGAATATTTGATCTGCCTTTCAGAGAGGGAGTTCAATTGCTTAGTGGACTACACGTAAGGCTCAACATGCGCAAAAGCACACCTTACTAGGTGAAATTTAAACATTCATTTATTTAGTTTTCAAAGAGAAATGTTCAGAAATAATTTGAACAGAGTAACCAAGTACTAACGCGAGCTAGTATTCAGAGACAGCTGCTCAGCCCAGGTGAATTCAAACCAAATACAAGCCGCAAATATTTTAATAGCTAGGTTAACTGGCTTTTCTCCTCCCATAACGTCTCTAAAGAAGGAAAGACGGGGTTGCTTTCTCAAGGCTAAAATATAGCTCAGCAAGAACATGAGGACCAAAGGAATTTTTTGTCAGATTGAGCAACCCGCTTGCTCGCAAACAGAGGCTGGATATACGCATCTCACCATCTAAACCTGATTTAATGAGGTAAGTGAAGCAGTGCTTCCTTTGTATGAGAAGAGGTTGATCATCAGGCCATTAATGAAAACACTCACTGCAAAACAAGTATAAATGGTCAAAGTCTTACAAATGTACAAATGCCTGAGAGAAAAAACCTCTGCAGATCTTGAAAAAGCAGTCTATATATCAGCACAAGAATCACTTGTAGTATCTACAGGAGCTCCAGAGATGTGCTCCCAACTGCTAACCCAGACTGCAAAAGTTTTCATAATGATCTTGTTTACAATCTGAATTTTCAGTCTGGTACAGATCAAACAGCAAAATGCGCAGCTATGAAATCTAAGTAGATTTACTCGCTACTTTTCATTGTAATGTTTAACAGGTCTTATTAATTTTGTAAAGAAGAAACAACAGTTAAAAATATAAACAACTCAAAAGTGGAATGTGTGTCGTTAAGCAAAAACCAACATTCCATATTTCTCTCTCTTTCCCCTTTGTTTTACAGAAAATAACTAGACAGCAGTCTCATCACTCCGCATACTGTAACTTTCAAAACTTGGCAAAGCAACTCTTACACATTGCATTTCGGATCCAATAACTCAATACGTGCTTCAAAGATCTGGCAGCAGTTCTTTGGGGAGTTATTTCCTACTTTTCTGGCTTACGCAACCTGTCGAGTTTGGAAAATTTACACTTAGCAGATTAAAAGGATGTACACAGAGAAAGGGGAAATCACAACAACCGCAATAATTATAAATGAACTTTTGAATGCAAATTTGATTTGCCACAGATATTTCCATTGCCTGCAAGAAATCATTCTGATGCAGAACAGCACATGCCACCTTCTCCGATTCCAGTGTTCACAGGGACTGCACTCAGAAAGGATTTGTTTAGGTAAACAGCTGCCAGTAGGGCCAACTCCATAATGTCTCACACAGGCACACTCCCTGTTCTCTAATGCAATACTCATTTTAAGAGCAACAACATTATAACAGATAGGATATGAATACCAGAATAAAAGCAGGTTCTGGAAAAGCCACAGGATGATGTGGAGTTTTGCCTTCGATTAGTATCTGTTTACTTAAACACTCAACCAAACCTTTCTCCTCTAAACCAGACCACAAATGTAATTAGAGAAAACATCCCTCTGAAATTTTCCATAGTTTTGGGGTTTAGAGAAGTTGAAAATGCTGGAAAGAAAGAAAAAGAAAAAATCATTTCCAAATGCAATGCATTTTCTGGCAGTAATTTACTGATTTTCTTTTTAGCTTCACCAGAAAACAGTATGAGCTAAAGATGAATGCACCATTTACGTAGCATAAAAAGACACATCAGTTTAAAAGAAAATATCTACTGGCCAAGTAATCTTGGTGTATCAATAGTAGGGCTTGGCAGGCAGTTTCAACAGTAGAAGAGAGTCAGAAACGAATAAAACATTTTGTCCAAACTCAGCTGTGCACGTGACCTCTTGCTTTCTTCCCCACCACATACCTATTTCCTATATCTGACAGTTTTATTATTACATTTCCCACTTTTTCTATCTTGCTTCATTTATTTTGCAGCTCTCCCCATACCCTCCAGATTGTTCTGCTTATTCTTTCACTCTCAGTTTCTCTCTTTTTCATACGCTTGGCCTCACTGAAGTCAGTGGCAAAAATCCCACTGACCTGTCTGCAAAGGGAACATGGGAATGTCCCTCACCACCTCTGCCTCTGCCACCACTGCCCATCAGCTTTTGCACTGAGTTATGCCATCTGAGTTTAGGTTGAGAAACTAGAAAGGGAATAGTTTCCTCCACTCCTTTCTACTCTACTCTCTCCATTTCCAGACACGCACTCCTGCTGGTTAGTTAGAGCAGACTCTTCTGCTCTGGTTTCCTCCTGAAGCCAATTTAATTCACCACTAAAAAAGCAAGCGACCCAGAAAAAAAAAAAGAAGGGGAGAGAGGGGAAACCACAAAGAACCCAAGACGCCTTAGTGAGCTGAGCCTGCACAGAACAAAATGGCTTGCAAAGACTTCACTTTCATCAGGTTTTATTGAGGCCTAACAATATGAGCTATCATTTTGTCTCTCATTTTCTGACCAGCTTCCCACATTGTCCACCTCTGCATACAAGTCCGGGTGTTTGCACATTTTAAAAGAACAAGGTTCTAACTTTGGGCACTGATGAAATGTAAGTTTTGAATAAATAACACCATAGCTTAGCTCCTTATATGACATTCCCATACCTTTCAAAAAACATCTTTCTTTCCTGGGGAGTGGCAGATAAATCTTAAGGGGAAAGTTTTGCAACACAATCACTTAAAGAAATACCCAGACAAAAGAAAACAACCTTTCTCAGCCCAAGAGAACTCGTATCATAAACAACCAAAATATACAGGAGACAAGATTTGTTTCCTCCCTTTTTCTGCATTAGAACGTCTGAAGATGCAGGCGTGGTTTAAGACAGACCTACCATGGAACAACTGGAGGCAATAGTCTGGTAAACTTCAAGAGTCCTCTCCAGAAGTCCACCAGTCACTCATTCTTGCCCCTCTAACCTCTGCTCTGTCAGCACAAATGAAAACTGATTCAGCTGAAAAATCATATGGTTTGGGTTGGAAGGAACCTTTAAAGGTCATCTAGTCCAACCCCCCTGCAATGAGCAGGGACACCTTCAACTCCATCAGGCTGCTCAGAGCCCCATCCAACCTGACCTCGAATGTTTCCAGGGATGGGGCATTTACCACTTCTCTCAACAACCCGTTCCAGTGTTTCACCATCCTCCTTGTAAAAAATTTCTTCCTTATATCTAGTCTAAATCTACCCTCTTTTAGTTTAAAACCATTACCTCTTGTCCTATTGCAATAGGCCCTGCTAAAAATTCCATCCCCATCTTTCTTATAAGTCCCCTTTTAGTATCCAAAGGCCACAACAAGGTCTCCCCAGAGCCTTCTCTTCTCTGCATAAAAATAACCTTTTAGGATTTTATTTAGCAGGTCTACTTTTCAGCCAGATAAGTTACCTGATTCACTTGTTAGTTACACAGACGTTTGGTGTGAACAAGCAGTCAGGGAAAAGAAATTAGAGGCTGGGAGTGAGACTGGGGACTACTTTCTTTATCAGAATTGTTAGTTTAAATGTACATGAAACTACGGGGAACCTGACTGAGACAGTAACTACTGCCATAAGTTATCTGTATGCTTTTGTTAGCACTTGCTTTTTAGCTCCCAGAGCTCTGCCTCCTCTCTGAGCCACCAACCTTTCTCAGTCTGAGGCCTTTGCCAGTATATACTTTCTGCTCCTCCCATGCTCACCTTTCTCACCAAAAAAGGTCTACCCGTTGCTGAATTTTGCTGTAATTAAACAGAACAGTCTTTCAAAGGAAAGTATGAAGACTACATGATCACAAGCAGCAGGGAATATTTGGAAAACAATGCTTCATCTGGATGCAGTAAGTTTCATTTATTTTTCTTTTGCCTATTTTTGTTTTATACTGTTGACTCCAAGTTTTAATGACAGAAGATATTTTAAGCATTCCTGACCTAGAAAAGTGCTAAGAATAAGAGAACTTTTATAAAGAAAACATTGTCCATCTGAAGGGAAACTCTAGCATATGCTCCACCTAAGTGAGCTATGCATGTCGCTTATGAACAGCGGATAACTTTTCAGACCTAAAAGAACTCAATTTCCAGAAGCCAGTGATAATATGTATAAAGAATCAGATAGGCTGTAGGATTCAACGGACCCAATTACGAAAACAGTAGTAGGATTCATGGCTAAAATAGATGTCACAGAGCAAAATTCAGCTCAGGTGGAAAATACCCACACAAAATATCTTAATTGCTGTGCTTATCAGGGACAGTAAGAAGATATCCAGTGGAGACACAGTCTAAAGCTAGGATTAAAAACCTCTTTGAGGTACAACCTGAGCAAATTGCTCAGATCTCCAACAGGAGGGCAACTTTCCTTTATTCTCCCCTATAAAGTGTCACTTCTATTTTAGGAGCAGTTACCATGCCCCATAAAATGACCAGGAAGCAAATACTTTAGGACTAAAATGCATCCTCAGTTATGTCAGTGCTTATACGTATATGCTCAGCAGGTGTGACAACAGAGTTACTGCAGATCCACACTGGCATAAGGAAAACAAGCGCAAAGTATTTCTGTGATCGTAGCAGACACATTATAGAGAATCTCATCAAGCTTTGGTCTTTTCAAGTAAGGCAAGTAAGCAGTGTAATAGAAATTACAGTAGATAATTCTTACAAGTGTGTTGGTGTGAGCAGCACCACATTAACAGTGCTTGTGTTTGCACTTGCAGTACTTTCACAGCTACAAGATGTCATCTGCGGCTATGTGGCACTATTTTTGAGAGCCCAGAAATGTGAACAAGTTAGCCACGCCAATCCACCAAGTACTTCCTCCTCAAGTGTTAAAGCAAAAAGAGTAGTTGCTTCAGCTATAAAGATCATAGCAGACATACTCTATTGAAATTGAATACTCTTAAGAACCTAGGTTTTAGAAGAGCCAATAGCCAGTCTTCTATTTTATAATCACAAAGGGAAGGGAAAACTTCAGCAATGGTATGATTAAGTGATCTGCTAATTATCTTCTTGAATACAAGACAAAGTTGCATCATTTCACCCCCACCCTGTATAAACCTTGAGGTTCAGCTGCTCTGCCCTTTGCCCCCAAAAAGTACACAATCACATAAATAGGATTAACACAAGCAGCACACAACTGGCTCTTACTGAGCACAAGATACAATGATAACTAAGAACCCCCTTGGGGTTGATAATGTGGCTGGGGTGAATGTTGCTCTTAGTTCCCCATTTGAGAGAGGCAGCAGCACATGGGTACCCACACAAGAGCACAGGTAATTTCATCAAAATCACACATGCCAAATAATCTGAGGCTGTCCTTTAATCTAGGAACAAAAAAAAGAAAATCTTAAATTCCAACCTGTGAAAATACCACAGAGGTCTTATTTCACCTCCATAAAAATCAACTAAAAAGTGGTGATGAATAAAATTCATGAGCTAATTGTGATGATCGGTACATTGTTTTAACTGTTATTCCAATCAGGAATGCCCAGTGAACATTATGCCCAGCTTCACATTATAAACCGTGACAGGGATTCAACACTCCTTCCTTCCAACAGTATTGGAAACCATAGTTTATTTAAAAAAAAAAATAAAAATAACTCTTTGGCTAGTTCTCTCTTCAGCTCAATCCCTTTCAGAGTAGGAAAGGGGTCAAAGTTCCCGTAGCTCCTAATGGCATTAAAGGGAGCATTATTACAGGTAACAATGTGTTACCATAAAGGCAACATCTCCCATTTCAAAACCCCTGTCCTCCCACCACTATTTAAACAGAATACACGTGTAAGAACATACTGGCTGACCTCATCTTCTGAAGAAATACCGTCTAGAATCACACTGTAATGAAACTAACTTCCTTCACCTAACTCCATACATAGTAGCTTTCCCCACTATTATGTAGAATTTATTTTGAAAGCATGCAAGATGGTCAAATGCAACAGCTACTCAAGGTAAACAGGGGATGAATCTGTTTATCAATTTTAACAAATGAGCCAATTACCCCAGTAGTTCTGTCACTGGTGTCATTTCATTCTGAACCTCTACTAAGAGTTCTACTGCTTTTACCCGGAGAAGAAGTTAGCACTATCTGTATTTTCAGACTTTTGCCGTAAGAAAATATTTACAGTAGTTTCTACTTTCCAAGAAAGTTATTTCTGGTCTACATAGGTTTAATTTTTTTCTTTTTAAATTATTTTAGTAAACTGTGCTTGTGCCCACAGAAGAATTATTTTTATCAGTTACAAATAAACAAACCAATTGTGACGGAACACCAGGCCACAGTGCAACAAATTCCCAAATCCTTGTGGTGTACAGCACAGGGATAAACCAACAAGCAAGAAGTGAAAAACAAGGAAAACAGAAGTGCATTTTAATGACTAATGCCAAGACTATATGCATGTAAAGCCCTGCCTACAACCATTGTACCACTACTTCTAATTCTAAAATTCTGGTAGACCAATGCAACCATACCCTTTGGTGACCATGACTTTTTCTGCGCTGAAATTTTCCTGTGAAAGATCCCTCTAGAGCAAATCTGCAATTGGAATCCTCATCTGAGAAATCATCTCAGATTCTATCAGAGAATTCTGATGTGAATTTGGATACGTTTTTAGATGAACAACAACAAAAAGTAAATGCACTGTCTCATCACGGTCACTTACAAAAATTTCAGTAGAAAGACTAGCGCATGAAGTTCTACACTCTACCTGCATTACTGCTCCTACGCAGTAAGGACGAGCATCAGAGAACTCACTTAAGCTAAACTGAATGGCTTGACCAACAGGACAAGACTGAGGTCTCACTCAGGATTAGTGAGAAACTAGCATTTCCCTCAACAACCCTTTTAAGTCTGCTCAAGGCCTGGACGCTAAAGCAAGTGAAATTTTGTGCCAGTTTGGTGCTTCTGGAGGAGAAGTAGCTTTCAGACAGCAGAAGCCAATAAGGTAAGCATCCCTGATGCCAGTGGGACATAACTACACTCAGACTAGGAGGATGTATGAAGTGAACATAAGTTGGTGTGAAAGTGACCCAAACCTGAGTATTAAAAATAAAAAATAAAAAATTGTTTTCCACAAATCGGAGGTGAGGAGAATCTGCTGGAATCACATAGAGACTAGAGCACTTCAGCTGCCTTCGCAGCTCTTTTAAGAATGGCTCCACACTACCACTGTAGTTCAGTCAGGCCTGAGGGGTGGGGAAACAAAAGATGAATTTATTACTTACCGGTACTTTCCAGAATGTTAGGCTACTACAAAAAGATGAGGATCAAGAATACCCCCATCCGTCTGTGTCACTGATCATCCTCACACACACAGTTCTTAATGCCAGGGCATCTGGTTTTCAGGAGAGCGCAGCATACTCTGAATTTGCAGTTACGACCTAAATTTCTAATAACTTCTCTCCTCTCGTGAACCCAAACCATTGTTTTTCAGAATACATTTTTCATTCTGCTAACATGGACAGCGCAGCATTGAAACATTAAACCATATTTTAAACCTCAAGTAAATATTCTAGTTAAAAAAAAATCAAATTAAACTGTTAAAAGAACAGAAAACCACATACCTTTTGAAAATCAGAAACTACTCTGTAGAAATTTCCATTGTAGAGAATGCCTTCCTTTCCTTAAAAACAAACAAACAAAAAAGAAACAAGAAAAGCCTTAATTGTGCATGCTAATATTTAATTACCTAATAAAAACATAGTGAACTACTTCAAGACCTTCTTTTTCCCCCTAGAAATAATTTCTCCTTATGGACCAGAACATGTACACTATAGCAAGCATAAATATTGCACTCAGTGAGTTTTTGTTTGAAGTTAATTTTATTTTGAAATTCCCTTCTGTCCTTGTTATCTAAGCCAAAGCATCATAGCTGCAGGTGAAACTAACATGTGGTATCCACTCTTCCAAGCATTTAAAACTAGAAAGTAACCCTAGACAACGGAGACCAAGAATGGAGCACTGTGTCAGGAGCAAAACAACAACAACAACAAAAAAGTATTTTATTCTCAGATAGTAAAACCAGGTCTCTCTCTCATCCTAGCTTTGGGTAAAAAGTAAATTATGCCATCATTATTAGTGCTAAAGCATACTTCCCCCATTGCTTTTGCCAACACTTTAGAAGGATGAAAGCATTAACTAATTTGCTGATGTCCACTCCCCCCCTCTATTTGGGGAGGGGATGGGGTTGTCAGCACAGGGGCATTCCACACTTAGAATCATAGAATTGCCTAGGTTGGAAGGAACCTTTCAGATCATCTAAGTCCAACCATCAACCTAACACTGACAAAAACCATCCCTAAACCACACTGCTAAGCTCTACGACCATATCTCTAAACGTTACTTGTGCTTCTAGGCAGCACAAGTGGGTAAAGGGACTCACAGCGTTCCCTCAGCTCCAGACATTAGGGCAGCAATAGGGTCACAGCAGAGTCCTAGTGACACTCTAGCATTTTCATCTTCTGCAATATACTCTGTACATCATAAAGTTGAGTGCTTCAAGGAAAAACTGACCTCTTCCCAAGCTTCCTCTGAGGAAGCATTTGTACAGATGCTGTGCCTGTCACCCCTGTATCAATAATACCAACTGCTTTGCTGTTGTTACACTCCCCCCCCCCTTTTTTTTAAATGCACAAAACCGATTGATTTCTATATCTAAGTCATTTGTACAAGAGGTTAAAACGGACATAAGCACAACAGCCACTCAACAAGCAAAGCAGCAGATTTACAGAAACCGGAATGAAAAGGACAAAAGAACATTCAAAAAGGAAGTCAAATCCAAATTTAGATTAGAAATGGGTGTATTAGAAAATGTTTTAAAAGAAAAAACACACAAGTGTGTTCAGCATTGAAAATAATATTAACTGTAGCACTTTCAAATGAATCTCTATCGAGAGCTCCTGAACGTTAGGACAGAAGCTGTGTTTTTCATTAAGCTTCATCTTTTTTCCTTTAAAGTAAAATAAATTGAAGCCTCAAATTGAGAGCATCTACTAGGCGCATACTCAGGATTAAATCTGACCTGATACCTTTTCAGTTTTATGAGGTATAGAAGAAAAAAAATGAGGGGTGGGCGGGAGAGAAAAAGCCTCAGCAAGATTAGAAACAGGGAGGTTCTAGAAAACAAGCGTCTCAGCCAAGAGAGGCCAGAGCATGCTGTAGGTCTAGCGTTTGCCTTGAAAACACACAGTGAGTGCATAACCCCCCCCCCAAGCAGTACACTAGAGAGACTGAGAACCATGGCAATCACAATTACAGCAATGAGAGCCGTTAAAGAAAACAGTTTCCCGTTCTGCCAAATTCTCCCAAAGTTGCCAAAAACTTCCATTAAAACAGAAGTTTTTCCAAAACAGAAGGTTTTTTTCCAAAACATAAATAGCAACTCTGAGAGGATGATGGCTAGGTACTTTGTTCTCATTAAATATTGACAGCGCGCTCTTCTAGTAGAAGACTACACAGTGCCTTTGTTTGATGATTTTATTTTTTTTAAAATGCCTCAAGCTCTCTCATTTTGCTAGTGCACTTTCAGGCTGTCCTCAGTAGCTCATAATTGCACGACAAGATTATCACTGGGTCTCCACCACCTTGCAGTTGCACACTTACTTCTGGGGTCAAGTAAAGCCAACTTAATGCTAAAATAAACTCACTATTCAAAACATGTTTCTGTTGGAAAAACAAAGACATTACAAAAATATTTTCATGCATACAAGCTACTCTGTTAGTCTGCAATGAGAGAGACACCTCAGATATTTTTGTTCTCTTGCAGATTGTGGTCAAATTTCAACACGGTTAAATCAGTGTAAAATCCAGCACAACTCCACTGAAACCAGTAGCATCATACCGTACCTAATGCACATAACAGAAATAGAATCTGTTTCTCAACTGATTTTAATCATTTACAGCTTTCTGGGTAAAATTTCCACTGGGCTCTGAAATTTCTCATGTTCCATGTAAACAGATGAGTACAATCTCATAAAGTTAATGAAAAAGAAAAATTTGGTTTCTTTTTTGTTCTGCAAATACCAAAAATCTTTTTCTTTTTACCAGTTAAGTATTTCTTCAGAAGCTTGTTTGTGTTCAAAATCTCCAATGGCCGTTTTAGTAAGACTGTAAATTCTTTGAGGGAAACACTTAGAGCCAGAGTCAAGTCTCAGTTACACAGGCAGAAACACCGAGAAATCTGTAAAGGCTTTAATAGGAAAATCCTACAATTTTAATTTCTCTCCTGTTTCAAAGAAAAAAAACAACACAAAACAACTAAATAATTTTTAAAAAGAGGTGAATAAGCTGGTCTTAAGTACCTTGATACCTACTTTTTTTGCAAAGGATCAATAATTTTATGTTCCTCACTTCCTGAACACCTAACCAGCTAGATACCACACGATCTCTGTTTCAGCTGATCACCTAAATAGGTGTTAAAGCATCAAATTCTGAAGTGGCCAATGTTCATCATTGGCCAAAACACAGATTTCTTAACTACTGTTCAGTCAGGCAAGACTTTTTTCTCAACTAGACACCTGAACTTTCCTATCAATCTCAAATATACCATATGGGTTGCCCCTCTCTCTCTCTTCATGTGACCCCTAATAACCCCCTAGTAACCCCCTAATAACCTACTGGGAAACGACTTAAGTTTTCATTACCCCCAGCTAAATCACGATAATCTTTCAAAAGGACGGCCAGCCTTTATCGAGACTCTGGGCTTGTGAAGAGATTTTTTTTTTTTTAATCTTATTTTAAAACAGAAAACAAGTTTTCATCAACAGGGATCTAACATCCAAGTTTCTTTTTCACCTGTCATTCTCTGAAACCATCAGGGAGAACAACCTGACAGGAACACACTTCTAGAAGTCTATAATTGTTTCCTACCTATGGACATTCAGTTATGGATGAAGAGCACCTCCTTGAGTTACCCACTGGGAGACCGAAACTTTAGAATTCCAATAAGGATCTTTCACCTGATTGAAACTGAAAGTGAAGTACAACTGCCCAATTTAGAAAAGTCCATTAGAATCTTAATTTAAAGATGGCAATTTTAGTCTGTCAATATATCCTGAAACAGTCATTACCTACCAAACCTTCACTCATTTTGTGCTAAAAAGGAACATCAACCATAGTTTATCTGTTTACTAGTTATTTTTAGACACACAATTTTTAACATGTTTCAGATTTACATCCCCTATGCAGCAATCTGCACAGGTAGTTTCTAAAAAGGTCCTTTCTTAACTTCGCAATTTTTTCAGGGTCTGGAAGAAAACACAACACCCAACCCCCCCCAAAAAAACCACAAAAACACTCACCAA
>VWZL01006076.1:115684-132444 GCA_013396915.1 Stercorarius parasiticus
AAAAAAGAAGGGGGGGGGGGGGGGGGGGGGGAAGCACTCTTACTCTAACGCCAGGTCTGTGATAAGATGATGCCAGCTGGTACACACTTGTGGGCAGGAAACCACACTCACCAAAGCAATGTTATGTGCCCTGCCAGCTCCTGCCTTCCATGGGGCAAGCTGTTCCGGCAAGGTCCATGCTGTCAAATCGTTCATTCTCATTTGAAGCCTTAGAGAAAACCTCAGCTCCTTCCTGGAGTGGAGCCTTGCCAGGGACATCAGTCTGTTGCTGGTGACACACTCTATACACATTTCGGTGGCTTCCTGCTCAAAGCATTACATAATTTGAGCCTCTGGCATATCCTTCTGGAACATTTCACAGAC
Organism: Stercorarius parasiticus; assembly: GCA_013396915.1. Taxonomy (NCBI): domain Eukaryota; kingdom Metazoa; phylum Chordata; class Aves; order Charadriiformes; family Stercorariidae; genus Stercorarius; species Stercorarius parasiticus. Next base: position 116,048 of record VWZL01006076.1, read on the forward strand.
GAATCCGCAAGATCAGCAGCCTCTTCAGTTACCAGATAACTCTGCACCTTTTCCTTCACTGGTACTAACCTGGTTGGCACTGACTACAGGGGCATACGGCTGTCTATCCCAAGTAAATAAAAGCTTGACAGGATGATTCACACACAAGAGAAACAGCTAAACACACAGTCAAACACAATTATTGGTCAATAATTTCAGGAACAGTAAAAAACAAGACAGAACAAAACCCACACAAACAAGTAACATTTCACCCATTTCTGCCGAAGGAATACCAAGATGGAAATCATATCCATAAAACACATATGGCTTTATTAAGGACCGTTGCATTTAGCTTCACTGAATTAAGTCAGAAACTTATTAAACAAAGAAAGTATACAACCTACTGCTAGTGCCACACACAATACACACTTAAGTACTAGTTCTACACCTGACATACAGGCATAAGTCAAGAGAGTTCAACTCGGGATCAGGGTGCACATAGCCAAATTGAAAAGGAAAAGTACTTCTTGGGGTTTGCTGAGCAAGATTCAGCACACTGAATTCCTGAAACAGGCAGATTATTTCCACAGAGAAATTCCACTCCAAATAATCTGGAGCCCAGAAATTCTACTTTATGAAAAACATATCAATCAGCAATAGTTAAGTGTACCCTCCAAAATTATTTGTAAATAATAAAATCTTTCAGACTTTTTTCTGCAGGGAAAAAATTATATTTATGTGATAAAACCACGTAATCTAAGGCAAGCAATAAACAGCAGCGGCATTTGTGCAATATAAAACAGCACAAACTCTCATCAGTTGTAGATGTAAATCTGCGATTCGAGTCACAGAATTCCAGGGTATCTTGGATGTAACAACTATATATACTATCCCAAAGTTTCTGCAGATAGTTTTACCTATGTTTTAGGAAGAAAAAAAAAAAAAAAGTACTCCTCTACTTTTACAGTCACCTATGGTAATTCTCTGGAACCAAAATTATCGTGCGGTTTAAGAGGTTTTCAATCTATGAAATTACTCACTGCTGCTGAAAGCAGTAACAATCCAAGACTTCATTTACAGCATTACAAAGAATCCAGGCCAATTACGGGCAAATGCTTTTGCTGTGCTTGGGTGACAATGAAATCAATTATTTTCATAAAAAACTGCACTCTAACTAAGAGTAGAGTTTAGGGGTGTCTCACCATGTCCAAAGAAAACAGAAATGAAGGAGCAATCCTAGACTGCAATGCAAAGCCAGGGCAACATGCAGCAGGTGAGAAGATGGGAAGAGGATGCATACTCCTTTCAGGCCAGCAAACCATCAGCTGCCAGCACTTTAAATCACTAAGATGAAATGCAATCATCTAAGGTCTCCAGGGAAAGCTCAGTATCATCATAGATATCCAAGTGCAGCTCAGACACTCTTTTTGGGATGTGCACCATGTTCCAGAAAGTGGGAGCTTGCTTCTTGTCATTCATGTTTTGAAACGTAGGCCAGCAACTCCAACATAGCGTGTTCTGATCTACTCTTCTATTATTCCAGTCCTCCATAACAGCAAGAGAAAGGCATTAAGCAGCATTATTTTTCCCCTTGAATATTTACTGAGATAATTATGGATTGGTTACAATCCAAGATACACTGCACAGTGCAAAATAACACAGTATGGGCATGCCATTTTATCCAAACCTCTTTGTCCCATAACACATGGGAGAGTACGTAGCTGATCATATTGGGTATGTTCCTCCAGAAAAGTTCAATGAAAGCAAACTCTTCCAAATGTATGAAATAGATGGACTCAGCTTTTTCATACAGTCCCTTTTTGGGCAGTCATAGTAAGTTATACTTTTTAAAAAAATAAAATAAAATAAAAACTGTTTTTCAAACATTATTAATTACTAAAGCCATCTGCGCTTCTAGAGAACGCTCCCTTCCATCCCTTCTTTCCTTCCTACCGGGCTGCACAGCGAACATGCAGCAGTATATTTACAACCGTTTTTATGCGAGCAGATGTTATACCACAACAAAACTGCTTCGCTGCAAGTTCAAGAAGTGGTGGGAAGACATTTACGTAACCAGACATCATCAACAAAAGCAAGAGAGGATGGCAAACCACAGGCCACAGACACTCAATTCATACAAATATCTCTTCCTCTTTCTCACTCTGCTTTCCAATTTGTTTTAATTCCATAGGAGAATCTAACTGTCACCTCATAATGCACTGCAAAGCTCAAATGCCAGAAGCTTTTCTTGTCTCAACAAAATGTACAGAGCTGAAATTAAATTACAACTGGCTTAAACACACTTTGATTTTGCTTCTACCCACCTAGAACACACACCCCCTTCAAAGTAAACATGTTTAGTCACTGAATAATATGAAGTATAAAAGAAAAATTTACACTGTAATAAACAGAGATACATTTCAAAACAATTTTGATTACTATCGCTGAATCTGGCTGCAGCCAGCTAGCTAAAAGTGGTATTATTGTGATGTAAACAGCATGGTATTTCAATGCAAGAAAGTAAATATATTGTACCAGATACTAGCACTGGAGTTGAAATCCACCCAGGAAAACCATTTGCATTATCGGTTTGCATTATTCTGCCATAACATTTTGACACTGGGTTTAAACATTAAGCTGCAAGCACAATGCCTCTTTTTTAAAACTGATGCAATTTCTTGGGGCAAAATCTGATACAGCTAGCCAGATTTCCTGTCCGTTGGTTTCTCCCAAACAATTAACAGTTTAATTTTTTGTTTGTCCAGTAAACAGATCAAAGCATTACACATCTGCAAGAGAGGTTTACAGAGCCTCATTGCGCAAACATCCTGGGCCCAACGCTGCAGGCTTTATTGAAACACATCTCTTATGACGGTGGGCAGTACTAGGCTGTGCTAGGTTGTCCGATGTAAAAATCTACGCTTAAAAGAGAAGGCAATAACTTTGAAGTCTCACTTGACTGAAAACTATTAAAACATGCAGCCTGAATTGTTAGGCTGATCTCTACCACGTGTAATTAGATTTTTTTCACACTTACATTCTATTGCCTGTATACTAAAAATTGTGTTCAGCTCTAGGCTCCTCCTATACTGGTGTTCCAAATTCTTTGGGGGAAGAAGCATTTTTAACAAGTATGTACAACGCCTAAAAAAAGATTCCAGAACCACTATTAGATCACTGAGCGTTGTAAGCCTGCAAACTGTCAAATAATTTTTAGCATAGCTGAAACATCTTTCTAGATCTATGCTTTGTACATTAGATCGCAATTTCTGACCAGTCTCTTCTATTTCTTTTCTAATCCAACTGTGCAGTCGAGTTTGTTCAGGGTTTGTTCTTTGTTGCCTTTCACAGAACTAAAAGAAAGAGGGATGAAACAGAAATAACATGATCCATATCAATTAGTTTTAAAACTGACAGGGATGTTCGGTGGCAGACTGCTACTTCAGTTCATTGAAAAAAAAAATAGTATTTTTTTTATACCTGTATATGGTTTTATGTCCCTTTAAGCAAGCTTTGCTAATTCAGACTATCTCCAAACAGTTGCTAAAAAAAAAAAAATTAAAAAAAAAAAAAAGGAAAACGGTGCTCCTGAGTTACGCTCTGACTTAAAGGTTTAGACAGGGAATCCTCATACCTAGAAATAACACTAAGAGGCATATTTGCATTTTTTCTGGAAGACTGGTGTCAAAGATTTTATGAAAAAAGACTGCTTGATAAATATCCTATATCAGACTATACTTCTAAAACTGAAAAGAATGGAACTTTGCTACTGCTGGGCTATAAATCAAAACTGGATCTGCTCCTTAAAAAAGGTATTAAAGACAATGGCCTGTAATACTGCATGCCACGTCTATCTAAGCAGTATGAGCAATGCCTTGCTCCATGCATTAAGCTGCACTCCTGGGAGTTTGTTCTGGTAGAGTATGTCCATGTCCCTGATTTGCTACATTTTGATTTGCAAGTCAAGGTCAAAAAGTAATTTACCAGAATCCCTGTTGCTAACACATACGCTGCAGGCTTCTGTAAGCCCTCTTATCACATTAAAAAAAGTCTCATCAACTGGAATATAGAGATACAAAATTGTCATAATTATTCTGAAAGCTGCTTTATACCTTTAGACACTTGAGCACGTTGAACTGAGTAACATGGATGCCATTTCTTTTTAACTTGCATAAAATAGTGTCGTGTATATATTCTGATTAAAAACACCATGTTGCCGTGTATTATCTCATTTGGGGTATCAGCAAAAGGGCATCAATCAGTTTGTTTGTTTTAAATAAAATAAGGCTGCATTGTAATAAATGCTATAAAATAAATAATGCAAGGATAGTTCCTGCCCCAGAAACCTTGCAATTTAGGACATGAAGAAAGAATCCTTAAGGGATCATACCAAACCTACCTCACAATCCTGAACTGACATTTACATTGTGCTGTACTTTAGTTCATACTTTAAGGGCTGAGCTGGAAGTGTGCACGTTGTTCTGACGTGCACTGCTGAAGGCTGTTGTGTATCCCATTGTTCACAAGACAACAAGCCTTCACATCAGGCACTATCATTTAAGATAGGTATTGAAAAAATACAATAATCAGAACACTGGGGGTGGGGTGGGGGTGTGTGTGTCTTACTGTACTTAACCCAAGTCCTGGTTTAGAACAAAGAAATTTAATTTTAAAAGTCCACTGCAGCCAGATATGCCTATGCCCAGAAAATACAAGGAGGGAGGAAGGGAGCGAGATGGTGGAATCACCAAACCAATATCAAACAGCAAAGAGCGAGCTTTCAGGCTGGGCGCCTATCCCTCCCGTGTCACAACAGGTTAGGTACTCTAACCCAGTAACACTACCACACTTTAGTACTACAGGATCAAATGTGTCCTGACAGCCACTCCTTGCTCTGCTGAAGCTAAGCTAAAAATTCCTTTTTATTAATTTATAAGAAATTATATCAGCCTCAATATAGTAATCGCCAATCCCAGCAATTTCTCTTCATCCTGAAAAAGTGCAGGCTCTGACATCAGATCTCACAAACTAGGGGGCTGGGTTTTCTGAAAAACAGCATTTTTAGCAAGCCCATGTCAGCCTCGTGCTACAGTCAGAAGCATCTGCATCGTAAGACAACTTCATGGATATACACTTCACTTTGGAAGGAATAATTGGAACCCCGTTGGATGTAGAGTCAACAGGATACTGTCAAATACCGTTATGAAGCCAAATGAAGCTTTTCACCTGCAAAACCGACAGACTGATTTAATCACTTTTCAAGCTGTGAAGGGCTGGGTTTGTGCAGCTGCAGTGTGCTGTACCCAGGTCAGTTTTACTTCTCGTAGATGGCGTTCCTCCCGCCGAGTAATTCCTCACGCTATTTAGATTCTGGTTACCTTTCTTTTACCAGGTCAAACTTCAAGAATAAAAAAACCTGACAAAACAGAAGCCATTCGATTATCTATCAGATAGAATAGCCTTCTTTCTTTTTTTCTCCTCTCCACTCCCCGTCTTCTGCTTTGCTTCTTAATGTTATTAAGTAACCGCCAACTTTTTAGAGGCAGCAAGTAGACTGGTACAAAAAAAAAATAACAGTCAACAGCAACTACAGCACCACTCATAAAGGATGTCAAAACACGCTGCACACAAGTATCACCCAGGCTTTATTTACCAATACCTTGGAAGGTGACCATAAAATCTCTTTCTAAAGATGGGAAGCCACAAGGACAGGAAAAATTAAGTGACTTGCTCTAACTTTTGCAAGGCCCAAATGGGAAAGCAATATTAGCAGCACAGAGCTCGAGACAAACTACAGAGCTACTTACCATATCAAGCCCAAACAAGAATGAAAAATATAAGACTGAAATAAACAATAAAGCTTATATACCCTGCTTCTCATGAGTTCTTCAAAGAACATCATCTCACCAATCCTTATCTCATGGGCTTTGCTCAGAATGAGCTGCACTCAGAGCAGAACAAACAACATCTCCAGTGATATACTCCTCATACTGTAATGTTTTCTATTGGTTTTTTACCTTTTAACAATGAAAGGAATACACCAGTAGGTGGACACGCACAATTCTGGCCTATGAATCTTGCTTGTTAAAATTGCAGATGCATAAATCCAGTTGCAGTAGTATTACAGTAAGAGAGAACAGATAAATTGCAACAACCTTCCAAAAGGCACCTTAGATAAGGCACAGTAATTTTGAGTTGAATACAAGGCTCAAATTGACTTAGGTTACATGCTTGTAACACCCGCGTTTTGTCAACAGATGTTGCTGAACGTGAAGCGCCAACTTTTGTTAAAATTATGTTTCAGTCATTGAGAGATGTACTAATTACCAGCTGAACTGAAGACTACTCAGCTAAGCAAAACATGTCCTGCCAAAGCCGTTAAGACAATACTCTTTAGTTTCTAAAACCCAAGATGTCATGATAGCATGAAGAAACGGAAGGGGGGGGATTCATCCCCTTTCGGTCATTTTTAAATAAGAATTCCTTTACATGATGTAAAATTAACCCAGAAGTGCTATATTTTCTTAAACTTCTGAAAAAAAATTAAAAAAAACCAAAAACCCTCGCAAAACACAACTTAGCCAGAAATTTATTTGTACTTCATGTATACAGAAGCACCTACTTTTTAATCAAAACGATGAGCTAGCTTCTTAGCAACTGAGGGATTCCATGTAATGGTTTATGAAATTAAGCAATATTACCAGAAAAGCCATTAGCATTTAAATTACCAAGTACTTTTTAAAGGAAGATATTTACTTCACCTAACAAATACTGTAGGTCTATAATTTTACAACTTTAAGGTATATAGGTATATAGCTCTTAACAAAACTGACACTTTACTCTGATACTTCCAGATGAACCAAACGACACCTTCACAATCCAAGTTTTGATTAAAATTTCAAATTACTCATGAAGGTCTTCATGAGTATTTAAAAGCTGCTAAAGGCAGGGGCTATTCTTTTAGATACTAAGGGAATAGAAAAAAAAATAATTCAAAAACTAAGCCCGCAAAAAGTCTAATGTAACTATAGACGACTGGAAAATCTCTCATATTTTGTTGTACTAAGATTGTGTTCTGTAAAGAAAACAATTCCATTTTAAAAAAAAAAAAGGAGAGAACGAAAATTACATTAAAATACACAGAGAAGATTCTGACACTAAATACCAGCAGGACAGAGCCAACTTCTTAAAACTCTATAATGTAATGGTTAACACAGCAATGTAATTCCCTCTGCCATTTCTACTTGTGAATTTCAAAATCTGTTTTCCAGTTTTCAAAAGCTTTAAAGTAACCGCCACATTGCTCAGCACCTGAATCCTGAAAAACTACTCACCATATCAATCATTTGATGATTCAAAATTACCTGAAGAACTACCTGTGTATGTGTCTGTATAATTTCAGATCAATTCAATAGATTTTTTTTTTAACATATCAAACATCCGAGAGCTGTGATTACATCTTTGTTTTCACAATATTCATCCTTAGTTCTACTGTGGGGAAGCAAGGTGGTTATCCCAAATTCAAGTGAGAAGTGTCTTTTCAAGGATAAATTAGAAATGAAAGCAGGATGAGATCAGAGCAGATTACAGGGCACTGTTTATTTAACTGAGCATAAATAAATCAAAGATATATGAATCAGAGCATGTATTTCTTGACAGATTGATTCAATTGATTTAGTTTTGAAAATTGAAGTGTCACAAAGATCATTAAAAAAAAACCAAAACATTTCCAGTAATAAAGGTCACTTTTTTTTTCCAGAAGTTGTCTACTTCATGCCAATTCACAGCTACTCATGTAACTATTGGTTTCACCTCATGTCTTTTAAAATACAAGAAGCATTTACAAAATAAATACAAGTGTTTGTATAGCAAAGAATTACTGCAAACATATACTTTTGATTTCCCCACATCTGGAAATGCATTTATGTTATGCAAGGCTTTTAGTTCACCACAGGAAAGATGTTTGAAACTAACACACAGGGATCTGCACACAACTTGGAGCGCATCATTTATCTACCTCTAAGAAAAAAAAAAAAACCACAACCAAAAAGCCCAAACAAACAAAAAAACCTGAATAAATCAACTGGTAGAACTGTTACCATAGCCAAAACCCAACACATTTTATTTTTTCTGAGGCTGCAATTCAGTGAAAGGATCGGCACTGAAAATGAAGATGAAGCAGAGAAATGGTGATTAAGTTTTTATATGTGATCTGGACTATGAGATAAAGGTCTGAGTGAGCTGTGATTCCACTATCCACACAGGGACCACAGTTTTGCAGTACAGACTTCATTAATAAGAATTCTTCTACATGAACTCAACCAGACTAGCAGAAATCAAGATTTATACCTTCCACACCAACCAAACAAAAACATGCAATAGGAACAACACTCAACATTTCTCCATAGTAATGATCCCACAGCTCTCTGGAGAGGTAAAAGCAAAATGCGGAAGACTGATACTGCTGTTTCTTTTTCCTATCCATCTGTACCTGTACATCTTTACTACCAGCTCCCCCCAGAAAATTAAGATATCATCAGCTGTCTTTCAACGTAAAGGTAATTAACAGCCAAGTCTGCAAAACAGACATGTGCGGTACTCTCTCCTGTGAGTGCAATCCACGCATCCAATTACAAAAGTACCAATACAGGTTACCAAGGTCACCAGCACTACACCAACTTTTTAACCAGAGAGAGGTAAGTACCATACACTTCTTCCAAGGTGTCAGTCTTCATTAATTCAACAAGCGAAGAGATGGCAATCACGCCCCTAAAATCAGTGCAAATAGTGCCATTACCTGATGCAAAGACTAATTTAACTGTAAAACATTTTCTCATACAAAGACACACACAAAATGGCACACAGTTACAAACTATTTTTGTATGACTTTTCAAAGTTAACCTTATGTGCTCATTAGAATACCTCAAAGGAGACCATTTTATCAATACGTGTTGGCCAGGCTAGGCAAATATGCCGATTCCAGTATTTTCTTAGTCTGGCAAGAAAAAATGAAAATAAAAAAAGCACACAGCGCCAAACATACATAATGCTTTAGGATGCATCCAAGCAGAAGAGGGTCTGCTTCAGGTTAGCAAAATCATACCAATGATATCTGCATGCAGGGAAGGAACAATCCCTGCAACTAAAAAACTATGTCTGTTTTATTCTGACCTGGGCCAAGGTCTTCTCAGAAGTCAGTTCTCTTCCCTGCCACCTGCTATATTCACGGATCAACAAAATGCCACTATGTATTTCATAGCTGAAAACCAGAGCATCAGCAAAAAGAACCACTAGACTCTGCCAGATATTGCCAAATTTGAAGGATTTGGAAACAATCACTGTATCAGTTCAGTTGTGGCAGACGGGTTACAGCACCAACAGTCCTTCCCCTGCGTAAATGTAGATTTATGGTGGGAGCTACTTCTCCTAGCTTTAGAGCAACCAGAAGAGCCTGTCAGGGTCTCACAGCCCCAGCTGTTGTGCCTGGGAGAGTGTGGCAACACCATCTCCCAGGACAACGAGTGGCAGCTGAATCTCCTCCTCCCTACTCCAACTATCCTATTTGAGCCCTCAATTATTCTCCCAGGTCACATTTCTCCCCTCCTCTCCTCCCCGCCTCCAGAAACCCCCACCTTCTGCTTCAGCATGGGAATTCACCAATCAAGGCAGATAAGCGCATCATGTGAGGGATGGCAGACACGCTGAGGGGAATTTCCAAGAGCTCCCCTGCACCTGCAGCGTATGCGGATACAGGAGATTTCCAATGCAAAAATTACAAGCTGAGCAGTGATGTCATTCACATTACCTGCGACGAACAGCTCTTATACCAGACTGCAGCACCTAATTTGCAAGCTGCTCTGATAGACCTGCAATCACATTCCATCTTCCCTTGTCATTTAATGTCCTAAGCATATTTTGCTAGGGAAGCGGTACACAAATAGCACAGACTGAAAGACCAGAAAGCAGTAATTACTCAGTCTATGCTGATGTCAGACATGCAGTACAGCTCTCTGAATCCAGCAGAGTGCCCAATTAATCTGCACCAATCCTCAAGAACTACATCTGAAAAAAAAATAATAAAATCAAATCATCCAACAGCCCCTGTCTGCCTTGCAGTCAAGATTTAGGAGCAATACACAGTCTATTTCATCACCACACCGTGCCAGCCAACCTCTCCTTTAACAGTTGTGTTTCCTTGTCATTTCTGCAAACAAACCTACTGTGAATTCATCAGCCTCTCACCCCATCTCTCCCCCTTCTTCAAAGATGTTCTTCCTTCCCTGATCAGGGTCCTTCATAGAAGAGAACTATACCAATTCCGTTTGGTTCAATAGAACACGTTAGCACCACCACAGTAACCACTCCACGGCTCTGTTTCATACTTCCCAATAAGGCATTCATCCTCCATTTCCACTCACTCTTTTCTGAAGGGAATCCTGTGAGAATTAGAGTAACATGTCCTTATCGTGTCTACGTAACAAAAAAAGCAACTTCCATGTAGGTGTCGATATTCAAAACTGTTGTTTGATTGGTTTGAGGGGTTTTTTTTGTTTGTTTGGCTGGGTTTTTTTAAGAACTTTTATCCTAATTTGTTTATTTCAAAACAATAGGCTTTTACTACAGCTATCAGTTCCTTTCCTCCCTGTGTTTCCTTTTAGCAGCACAGATGTCTAACAGCAGAGATAGGGGGGAGCATCCTGTATCCAGAGCAGAGCCTCAGCTAAGAGGAGAGTAGAGAAGATCTGCACGTGCAACAAGTATACCACAGACAGCAACATCAATGATGAACATCTCCACAAGGTTAGGAAGGAAAATGAAAAAGCAAATGTGAGAGACGTGGCAATTGCAGGCATGGGAAATAAATATGTTCAAGAAAGAGAAAAAAGGGAACACAAAACCCTGTAGAGTTTTGGAATGGCCTAAAAGATCAAAGAGTTAAAATTACTGCTTTGTTATGAGAAGCTCTTTCATCCAACCTATCTGGTTCAAAACCACAGCTTATATCTCACAAGACCTTCCTTATTACTTGCTATTTTCCACAACATCACACTGTTCACAGGATCATGGAAACTCGACATCACTGGAATCGCTTCTTATTAACCTTTCAAGTCCTTACTCTTTTTGCCCCCCTTATTAGTCACTAACCTCCTGATTGATTGCTTCCAGTCTGCAGGAGCATGTGTACTCAAGTCAATATAGAAATTGTTAGAAAAGGAAACCTATCTATAACTTCAAGAAAAAATAGCCCGCGCTTTAACTCTTTAATACCTTTTTCATACCCATTGCTTCCTCACCAAAGTCATGCAAACATTTCTGAGGTTGAATATATATCCTCTCTCAGATGGCAGATTGCTAGACCAACTGCAGATATAAAATGCTTTTATATAACTATTTGATAGGTGGGTGACATCTGTAAATTGTTTATCTCTTCATGTTTTCAGATGGTATTACACATAAAAACAACAGAATACAAGCACCAAGCCTAGATTAAAACTTTTCAAGTAAATCAGTAAATCTGGAAAGGAACAATGTAGAGTATTCAATCTGAAAAGTCACTCTTGAACGTAGCATCTATAACATTATACATCTTCTCATGGTCTTCTACAATTGCCAGTTGCAAGGTTAGCTCACAGATTCGAGAGTTACACTTCGAGCACCCCAAAGTCAACTGAACAGAGCTGGCTTTCTCAGGAATGAGAGGGCAGAGGTGCGTGGTTACTTCAGGAACACTAATTTAAAGAACTCCACAAACAGACCTTACAATAGACCACATTCCAAGCAGACCATCTCACCTCATTTGCCTAAAGCTCCCAGTTACTGTTATTGCTTAAAGAAATAAGTTCTTATTTTGAAAAAAGACCAACAGAGCGACCCTTAACTGTTTGAGTGTAGGGCCTCATGACGGTACAGTAACAGCACCCATAGAAAATGGAAAGTAAGGCCCTAACTTTAGATGTGTGAGAGCTGCCAATTACCTACTTAACTCAAGTTTTGATCACTTGCTATTACAAAAAGAAAGATGAGAGACACAACATCAGGAACTAGGAGCACTTACTGGTTATAGGATAGATTTTCTATCAGACAGCACGCAGCAATTGCAGAAAAGCAGATTATGGATTCACCTACTCATTAAACGAGTTGGTCATTAAACAGGGGAGGACAAGTGAGACCGCTCCGTGCAGTATCTATGGTCTTTGTGATCTATGCTGTCTGTCCCACGACCAGCTATTAGCCATTGGTGGGACAGGATCAAGACAGAGCTCAACACCCGTAACCGGCAACAAAAAAGAATGGGAAGCCACACAGAGACCAATGTAATAGCCTCATTTGCCACAGAATCCTAAACCATGAAAAAGGCAACTGGCCTGAAAAGCTGGAGATCTTGCTCTTCTCCCTTTTCATGATCAGATACACTACGTTAAGGCAACCTAACCTTTCAGTTACACCTGCACTGCTCCCCAGGAACAGGTTCCATTCCAGAGAAAGACCAACTGGTGCTCCTTAGAACTCCAAAGGTGAAACAAAACATTACAACCATTCAAAAACACCATTCATCCAAGCCTAGTAACAGGGCAAATGGGACAGTATGACTTCATAACAGTCTGCCTAAGGGCTGGGCTCTTCAGTAGAAAGGAAGAGAGAGTTTTGTTTCATTCTTCTCCAAAAATCAAGATTCTTTCGCTGTTGCACACGTACAGCTTTAATGAGTTCTTCATTTGGTGGATGATACCTAGAATGACTTGTATAACAAAACTGACAAAAGAAATCACAGCACTTCACTACCTTATATAAGCTGATGTAGGTCTTCAAAAGGAGGGGGTGTAAGTATTGATTTTCTTCCAAGATCCCAGCAGTGACAACCTCACAGGGAAAAGATCAACAACTCATCATCCAGAAGTCTGCTGGAGAGGAATTGCTAAAGCCACAAGTGTGCCGCACCATCTATTTCTGTGCCTTGCATAAGCCGCTCGGGAGCATCTTGTCCTGAAAACCACAGAGTCCCGGCATTAGCGCTGCGAGGACAGCTGCGGAAGGGCTGTTCCCATACTCTTCCCCATGTTATGGCCCTATTCTACACGCTCAGATACATCAGCATGTCCTCCTGGAACATGGAGTTACTACTAGGCATAATTAATTGATAAATTCCAGAATAGCTGGGAATCTGTCGTCTTCTGCAGTTTCACAAGCCTCTTTATTCATATTTACAAAACTTCCAGAAACCACTACCATAAGATGATGGGTGAGGACCAACAAGACAGATTTTCATAGCTTAGTGCTCACAAGGCTAGAACATAAGCAAAGCAGGCTGGTTAATGTCAAAGCACAGTATTTTCAGTATTTATACCATTGCCATCCCATATACTCAATCCCTCTACAGGTCAGATCTTTGGGAATATAAAGTCCAAAAATCATACAGCAAAGTCAAGTCAACACACACTTTCCTGCAGCAGCAAGAGGACCACAAAGCCTGCTCTCAGCAAGTCCCGCCAAATAAAATTTATTGCAGCCTTTGATGTATACAGTTAGGTAATTTTGATGTTGTAAGTGTTATGCATGCATCTTTCATAAGAATAAGATGTCCTAAACAGTATGATCAAAAATTTTTTTGAAGAGTTAACAGTCTGGGTCATAAACATCTCCACTATGTGCAACTTCTGCAGACATCAAAGAGTCTTCCCAAAACTGGATGTATTACATATCTTGCAAAATTAGTAAATGAACTCAAGCCATCAATTTTGCAATTTTTGAAGTAGCACAATGCATCTATTTATCAGAGAATGGAACTTAGCCCAGGCTACTGATTAGCCATCCTGCAAATAATGCTTATGCAACCTTTAATAATGATTTCTACTAACAACCAACCAGAGATTTTATGATTTGGAAAATTTCACTTCTAAACTAATTTACAACAACTCCCCAAATCTAATGGGACAAATGATTGAAACTACAGAGGAAACCAGCCTCCTCCGAAATCGATGAGGTATCAATTTTCGTAACTAGACACTCTTAGATAAGATGCCTGCATTAAGTTTTTGTTCTCATTTTTAAAATTCTGGTAAGTATTCCTCTGTCCCTTTCTCATGGAAAAGGGATTAATTCAATTTTAAGGAAAATATTAAAAAGCCGTTTCAGACTTCAGTCTTTGGTAAATTACAAACAGGAAGGAATAACAATTGAGCTGTTAAAACCACCAAGGAAAGCAAACAACTGAACAACGCAAACAGACCACAAAAAATGACAAGTTAAAAAACAAAAAAGAACTACAAATTAAGTCATCTCAGTAAGCACGGAAATTATACCCCTACAAGTTTTCAACACAGTATATGTAAACCTGGTGAAAATAAAGCCATCAGTTCCTACAAAGCTGTAACAAATACTCAACAGACTCACAACATAGCCCCAAGTTCATCATCACAGCCAGATATTACTGGAACAAATGGCTAAAGTCTGCAACAGAAGTCAGCAACATAAATCAAGCCCAAACAATTCACCATTATTTTAGAAAAGGTGAAAGCAGAACACAACCACTGATTTGGGGTGATATATAACAAAGAGGTGTTTCCTCTGTCAGTAAGGGAAATTCATATGAATTCTCTCTCTTCCCCCTTTTGGTTTCTGTCCCTTCCCCCTTACGGTTCTTTCTTCCCTGCATGCTAAGGAAAAGCAGAGAGTGTAGGTTATGCATAAATTCATGACAGAAAACACTGTTTTAGAACAAAGCTCCTGTGTGTGGGCGCATGTCTATAAAATAAAAGGCATTGTTACTCTACCAAGTACGTATCCACATCCAGCAATGAAATCAGATCTTAAAATTTTATTTTGACAGCTACTCGGAGTTGTATTTTCACCAGAGGTTTGACTATGATCATATTAATACCTGGTTTTTAGTGATATCATCGAGATGAATCAAAACTGACAGGCAGAGTGGTATTAACGGTTGTGGAAGAGAATTCTCATCCCTGAAATCTGTCATTTATTTTTAATTACTTTATGAAGTTATCAGTTGCAGAGAGGAATAAATCTGTTTCCAACTCGTATTTAGAAACTGTCTCTGTATAATACAAAATTGCTCAGCTGTATATTACAATAATTATTTTGTGGTGCATAGCAATATTAGGTACCCTTCATCCAGAGAAAGCCTGCAAATACTGTTGACGTTACTCTTTCAGAAGTTAGAGAAAATAACCTAAAACGAGTAATATCAGTAGCTTGCTAAAACTGCTCAAGTAAACTACAGAACACAACCATCAACACAAACGTTGTTACGAAAGAATCTACTCCATCCTCTTGCAGAATCAGAAATGCGACATTCTCTCCAGGATCTTCATTAAGTCCAATTATTAAACTGAAAATTCCATGGTGCAACATCAAGTGAAGTTTGGAAAACGTGAATGTTATTTATGTATTAAGAGAACATGATGCACGCTGTACTGAAGATTGATACTGTGCAAGGCTTTGATTTTGTGTAGCCCCTAGTGCCTCCCTTTTGTACAGATCCATCCCCGTGGACACTTTAACATTATATAAACTCCCCTAGAGATAAAGATTATTCTATAACTTTACAAAATCATCTCCCTTTGAGAAAGTATTACCTAACAAACACACATTATATACCTCACAAACACATTAGATTCCCCAGGTTCTACTTGATGCCAGCATAAAAGAATATTAGTAATTTATTTTCAGATATTAAAAAAAGAAGACCAAGGCTGGATAACTGTAACTGGAAAAGATAAACAGGATTAAGTAACAGGTGTCTGCCTGCACATAATTCAAAGTCATGCATCAGATACGGTGCACAGCCTTGCTGGCAAAATGGAAACATTGTTTTTGGACCTTGCTTTGAAAATTACCACTGAGTGATCTGAAAACATCTGTGTAAGTGACACACATACACAGACATCGAGAGGCAATGCAAGCACTCGTATCCCGAGAGACCTTACAATGCATCTGAAAGAAAACAAATAAATATGATCTTCAGAGGAGAGCCTTTCTTTCTCAGAGGGAGAAAAAAAAAAAAGGGAGGAATAAAAATGGGAAAAAAGTGTGTGTGTGGGGAAACCACCACAAGAAAGTTATACTTAACTACACAGAAACATTTGTCACACCGCCCAGCACTGACAAAATCCGGATACACTCAGAAGCTACAGCGAGCTGCACAGCTGGCAGTGAAGATGAGAAGAACAGTTCAATCAGCAGTCACACACATACACAGGTGTGCATATATACACATATATATTAAAAAAAAAATAATCCACACGTACACACAGACACAGATGTGTGCGTACGCCCGTGCCCGCCGCGGCAGCGGGCCGGTGCGCCGAGGCCGGTGGGGCCGGAG
This sequence comes from Stercorarius parasiticus, assembly GCA_013396915.1. Lineage (NCBI taxonomy): Eukaryota > Metazoa > Chordata > Aves > Charadriiformes > Stercorariidae > Stercorarius > Stercorarius parasiticus. Next base: position 132,369 of record VWZL01006076.1, read on the forward strand.
CCGGCAGAGCCGCCCGGCAGCTGCCCCGGTAGCCCAAGGTTACGGCCCGGCGCCGAGGGACGGGCGGAGCCGCTAC
>VWZL01006076.1:132598-201595 GCA_013396915.1 Stercorarius parasiticus
CTCCTCCTCCTCCGGACGCGGGCACCCGCCTCCCCCCGCCGCGCAGGGCCGCGGGCAGCGCATGGCAAGTGGGCGGCGGGGCCGCGGGCGCGGAGCTCGGCCTGCGCGGCCCCCCCGCGCCCGGCGGTACCGTAGTGCTCTACAAGCCGCCCGGGTGCACAGACACACACGTACCGCACCGGGGGCTGGGCGGGCGGCGTTCCGGGGAGGATGCCCGCGCTCGGCGTGCCTGTGTTTACTACATGTATTGAATGGGCGAGAAGGAAATCCCCCGTCGTCGCCCCGCTCCCGCCGGGCCTGCTGGCTTCAACGCAGAAACACACGGAGACGAGGAGGAAAAAAAAAAAAAGGGGGGGTGTTTCAGAGGCTGCTGGAAGGGTCACACTCTCACAGTTTTTCTCTCAAAATTGCAGTTGAGGTTTATTTGAAGTGAGTGGTGGAGGAGGCTCAACACAAGCTGAGCAGTCAGGAGCACGGGATTCCCTCACCGAATATCCTCCATCCAGCCCTTACACAGCTCATGACACCCGGTGCCTTCCCCTGTCCGCCTCTGCTGTCGGCATGTGCCTGATATCAGTTTTCCCTCTATCCTCTTGATTTTATGAGAAGTGCTTTCCTCTGTGTCAAGAAAAAAAAGCATGAAACGCCCACAAAGATAAACAAAGTGCTGAGTTTTACAGCTGAAGCAGGTTCCCCATCCCTTTCTCCTACCGCCCGCCCTCTTGGACTGCATTAGTGAACTATCGAGTCTGGCCGCCCAGGGCCTGCAGCCCAGCCATCCTGAGGGGACACCGGCACCAAGAGCTGGTGGTGGCACTCAGAAGTAAGGAGAGAGCAAGCTACAGCTGAAGAAGTTATCTAGGGTGAGCTGAGGAAGCAGTGGACGAAAATCTAAAATAGTTTTGCTAGACAGTCATAATTAGGGGGTTGCATTGCCACAGACTACTCGATCTGGTAATGCAGTGGCCAGAGCTTACCAGTATATTATCCTAAACCATAAACTGTAAAAATCCAGCTTGGAATGAGACCCCCCCCTGGCGCCAGGTGCTGTACCGGGATGTGATAAAAAATACTCTGCCTTCAAGAGCTGACACAGTGCTCCTGGAGCTGCCGTGGAGAAGTAAGCAAAGGGGTGACCGAGAACAACAGCAACGATGACGCGTGATTTCAGGGACAGCCTGTCAGCACAGCAGACCTACAGACCGAGGGGTTTCTGTAACTGAGGCAAGTGTTGTTTTAAGCAGATGTTCTTATTTGCTGATGTCTACTCAATTAGAAATTCCTCATGGGCATGGTGGTAGGGGCAGGGCTTTGGAAATACCTGAAGGGGAGCAAGGCTGCAGCTAAAGCTCAGGGTGGGCGTATCGTGCAAAAGGAGGTGTGGGAAGGAAATAACAAAGGAACCTGCATGAGACGCACATGAGCTGGATGAAGGCCAGTATTGCTGGCAGGGCTAAAGGGATCAAGTTAAAACGCAGGGTACAGGAGCAGCAGTTATAGCCATTAAAGATGGAGGGCATTGGCTAGTGTTCAAGATGGACACAGGGCTAGTGAGGAGGTTTCTGTTTGTGGTTCCAGAAGTGTTTGCTTCTAAATGAATGAAGTGGATACATTTGTGGGTATACAAATGAAATGACCTGTGTATTTTTCATTGCCTTTTTTTTTCTTTTTGCCATTGGCTGCATCTAATTTAAGTAAATTATTAGAAAAGTAGTAATAAAAAATATTTTAATTCCAGTGAAGCATAATAGCTTACTCACTAGCAAACAGTATTGGACTTTCCCTAGAAATCCCTGTGTGGTTTGTGTTCAGACCTCTGGAGCTTGCACTGGCTGTAAGCAGACAGTGTTATTCTGGTCCATAACACTGTCTGGCTTTTCCCAGGATCTCTTATCTGCTTTCCCGCCCACCCCAAAAGGCTTCTACGTGACAACAGTCATGGCTGCCTGCCTGTGCGAGGGGATTTTATTCCAGGGCAAAATTCAGACCTATTATGTTAGTTATTGTGGTTCTAAAAACAATTTTAGCAAAATACGGGCACTCAACATTTTTGGATAACTGCATGAAATGCAGGCAAGTAGTGGTATCTCAGAATTAGTGGAAGTATAGTTTCTTTAGAAGAAGCGTTTCTTTGTTCTTTGGTAGTCTTTCCCTTTCCAATATCAGCTCTCTGACCTGACTTGTTCATTGAAAGAAGGGCAGTCATCAAAAGGACAGTTGTCAGGACCCTGGCTCTGCAAGAAAGCTAGAGGTACTGACAACGTCAGTTTTAACAGCAAGTGGACTTCACATTAAAAGATGTTTAAAGTCATAGAAAGTAGGGCCTGAAAGCAAGGGTCTCAAAACTCCCCACACAGCTCTGAGTGGTGGGGTCAGGCCCACATATCAAGATTAGCTCCCGTGTTGAGAGTTTCATTGTGGTACAACTCTGTTTACGCACTTTGACTTCTAAGGGCAACACAACTGATGACAATGCTTTCATTTTTGTTTCTTCACTGATTTCCTCCCGATTTCAGCAGTCAGCATAACCTGGCCAGTTAGGAGTGAGTCTGAGGACCTCAGATTTTACAACTGGTTCTCAGGTTGACTCGCTGCCTTGTGGACAAGATACAGCTGTACTGTTTCATTTTCTGCCTTGCAATGCAATATTTCCCTCATTAAGAGTGGCTTGTCAATACAGGACAATGTGTGTTAGTTATAGCTTTATAAATAGTACATATAAACATATGCAAATGCTAAAAATTTCACCCTTGTGACTTAGAAAAAAAGACTTGGGAAAAGATGAACAACGCCAACAATTCATGTCAGTTGACAACAAGATGCCACAGGAAACAGAGCAGAAAAATCCTAATCTCAGAAGTGATCAGCTGAAACCTGCTGCCTTTAGAATGGTTTCCTCCTTTAGAGGTAGAGCGCCACATCACCTGATCATGTCACCAAAAAGCTACAGCCATATTCAGAGGAACCTACTCAATCTGCAGCATGCTCAGATGAAAAATTATTTTTCCAAAGACATTGAAAGTTTGGTAAAGTCACATGATCTTTCACTTTTATTTCTTATTCGATACAAGGGTACAAGATGCTTTACAATCACAACCCCACAATGTCTCAGAATATCCACACAAAGGAGTTTAGTCTCAGTGTTTTATTTCCAGGTTGTCCAAGGCAAAATTTTCCTTGGGCATCAGCAGGCATAGCAATAGGAAATATGCAGTAGGTGTAGAAACATTGTAGATGTTTCAAGTTTGAACATGCAAAATTCAGTAAGATTGTTGAAACTGTAGGTTTACACCATTAGCTCACAGTCAGATAATCTGTGATACGGCCCGTGTTCATCTAGCATGTGTAGTACTTCATAGGGATTTATACCACCTCTTGGTCGGACCATTAATTTCTTTATTTCTAAGCCTGGGTGTTACTAGTAAAAGTATGTTGTCATGGAATACTAAGGAAAGCTTCATGTGCATAATTAAGCACAGTTATAAAATACTTGAATAAATACCCCCTCTACAGCTTTTATTTTGGTCTTACAAATAGATACTATAGTGCTGCGACACAAGTCATTTCAGAGCTAGCAATGCAAGACATTTTTCCCTCAGTCACAGTCCTTAACATGTGCAAGCTTAAGAGGATACCTTTTATCTTTTTCAGCCTACGTGGTTGAAAAAGTTTTGTGTATATGGCACAGAAACTACCTCTTTCATAGGTAGTATGTCTGCATAGGCTTTTGAGGCAGACTGGTTTGCCTGTGCTCAGAGCTTACTGGGAAGTGCATTAGGACGATGCTCAAGCTAATATTCCTCACGATATAGTTTATTAACCTGGGCTCGGTGCTGTACGCAGTAGCCACAGTGCATGTAGCTACATGGCTTTTGATCTGCATGCTCCCCAGGGAAGACTTTGCTGCTTCTTCTGCCAAAAGGCTCTACTCGATGTGTTATCATCTGCCACTAATGGTACTGTGGTTGATATTGATGGGTAAAATACTGGTCTCAGTAAAGTCAATAGCAAAGCATCCACTTACATCAGTGATTTTCCAAGTCTTAACATTGCAGCCAAATCTGCGTGTCTTTAATGCGAAAGGCAATCCAATGGTCACTCGAGAGGCAAACTGCAGACTGAAGCAGAAATGCATTGATCTCTCATCTGCTTCCAAAAAATAGCTGGGGCGAATAATTTTGATGAAAAATACTTTTTTTTTTTTCATAACCATTTTCCTGAACATTGCTGGACCATTTTGTTACAGCTTGAGGCAGACAGCAAGCTTGGAATATTTTAGTCTGGTAGTTAAAATTTTGGCAAAATATTTAAAGTCTCAGCAGCCTTAACTGTAGATGTCTCTACCAGCTGTCCCTTGCAAAACACTTGGCTACACAAATATTTTGGTTAGGCAGGACATGGCAAAATGAAAGAGATTTTATTCTTCAAGCTTTCATTTTTTTGCAGGGTTTTTTCACAAGACTCTTCATTTTCCACACCTGTAAATGCCATCCTATTCCAGACTGTTTATGGTCCCAATCATTTGTATCAGCTGTGATACCTTTGTGTTGCAGACCCATATCCCATCAAATGCTTTGATTTAAAAAAGCTGAGGTTACCTTATTAAATGTTAGATCTCTTGACAAGCAAAATTTCTTCCAGTATTGGATCCCTGATTCATTATAAAATAAGATTTTCTATGATCATTTTTCAGAAAGTCTGTTAGCTTTTTCCTTGGTTTTTCAGAAAGCTAGATCCACACAAAAATTCATGTAATAGGAATGAGTGGGAACAAAGGGCATGTTTTTCCTCTGCCTACAATATTCATTATTATTTTTGAGGTATTTCTTATTAAAAGGAGTGAATATTACTACTCAAAAGTGCGACAGCGGCTCTATTCATCACACTAAATGCTCTCCTCATTGTACTGGGACATGGTATCTTCAGGCTTGTGCTCCACGTCTTTTGAATGCAGCAGGACAGAAGTGTGGGGCTGGAGAAGAGTTCTTCCAGAAGCTGGATAATGCTGCAGGGAGGAAAACAGAGCTTTCACAATAATGCTGCTAATAAGATTGTGTTTTTCCGTTTGGACATTAGAAGAAAGGGGCTGAGTTTCTTTGCCCTGTTTAATGACAAGAAATTAAATTTTGCATTGAACAGTACTTTTTGAATCTTTTAAGGTACTAGTATCTCCACCTTCCAAAAAAATGCCATCAGTATCAAGTCTATCACAGTACTATTAAGCCTTTCAGAAAAGGGGCCAGTCAGCTTTTATGTGTGCGAGACAAGAATTTCTGTCCTTCATCAGCACCCGCATCCCCATCTACTGTGACCTGAACGGGGGCAGGATTTGTTGCTGACAGACTTCACTCTGTGCTGGAGGCAGCAGCCCAAGGTAGCCCTGGGCCTCCTTTCTCGCTTTTGAGACATCGTCTCTCATTACTGCCTCAAGAAGAGCAAAATCCCACTGACCCCAACCACGTATGAGAGAGTGCATTGCACCTCCAACCTCCCCCTCTGTGTATTTACACATTGCTGATGAGACTAAGATTGTTTGCTGAGCTTTAGGACCTGCTACTGCTCCCCCCTCCCAGTTTACTGAGTACGTCTCTGCAGTGGTGCAAATCAAGTTGACTTTTGTCTGGTGTTCCAGGGCACTGAAGGTGTTTGGCATTGCCTGCAAGTAAATCGTAAGAGTATCAACACAACCGCCTCTGAGACAACAATATCCAGTATTGTAAATGATATATAGAAAGACAAGCAGATTACCTAAAAACTGCTTATTGGAATTCATAAAGGAAAACTTATTAATCCACTGTAACAAATGTGTGCTCACTGGGAAGTACTCCGCTTTAATTATTAATGCAAAATGCAAGGCTTTTTCAGTTTAGGATTTTTTCAGTCTGAAGAAAGACTTCAATAGTAAAAGACGACAAAGTGGTCCAACCCATGTATCTTCCTGTGTGACTTTTAGATTAGAAGTTGACTGTCCTTTGTTTTCAGTCCCATCAGATGTTACTCAACACCCATTGTCCTAGTATCTCAATACTTGTGTTTGGTTTATAATGATGGAGGCAAACTCACCATCACTAAATTTAAGTGGGAAATCTGAAGATGCTCTCTAACATTAGTGGCAAGTTCTTGCAGTAGCCCGTCCATGTAAACAGTGAAGTCTAGAGACTCTTCAGTTTGTGGTTTTTATGTTTTTATCATGGATTATATGGCATAGTGCTTGCAGTGGAAAGTCCCTTCCAGTCCCGCGTAAACATTTTCTGAACCTGCTTCTCTATTTTTTTCCTTTAAATCTTTGAAGAAAAGTAATTTAACTAATAACGTTACCCTGTATACCCTTCTATGGACATACCTTCCTGTTCTTCCTTTTCCAGGGCTCAAATTGTTTTCTCTTTCTCAAAACTTTCCTGAGAAATTTTTGCACGATGTCATTGATCTTACTAAAAGGCGGTAAGCATTTTGATGGCATCTGAGTCTGTATATACGTTTGTACAATGCAAGTCCTAGCGTCTGTGGAGTACCCGGAGGCTTTCCATACTGCCTCAACATCAGAGATGTCCCCTGAAAGTGGTGGTGTGTACAATCAGACTGTGATTCTGGATAGAATAGTGAAGAAACAAAAATTACACCAGCAAACTGTCTGAATACCCTTGATATTTCAATTCTGCTGCTGCTTGTCACATTTTTTCCTCGGGTGCCGTTGCAAAAAGTCAGTGACATCGGGCGGACTCGCCTGTCTTTCCTCCCCACCCGGGGAAGGCGTACAAGCCCACTGGGAGCCAGCCAAATGTGTTTCGTATGACAGCGAGTGTGTGCTGGTCACTTCACCTGACAGTCAGCGACAAGGCAGAAGGCTGTCTGCTGGTGAAAAGGGAGGGTGGGAAGGACAGTGCAGGGCACCTGTATGCCAGAGGGGCCCGAGTATATTAATGCCACCCACTGCTGAACCATCTGCAGGTTATTGCACATGATAGTGACTTGAAGGACAGTGAGTTATTAGAAAGGAGTCACACCCCGTCCACTGCCAGGGCTTAAGTGCGTCTCCTCCTGCTATGCTGTTATTTATCTCTTCACCTCATTTTCAGCATTTGCTTTTAATTCATATACCAGCAGTGACACATAGCAGGAGTCCACCAATGCGTAAGATAGCAGCTGGTTGAGCCCCAAAGGAACTGTCTTTTGGCAATAAATTTGAGGAGCAGACAGCAAACCACACTTTAGTAGGTACAGAACAGGTTGGTCACTTGAATGCTTATGTACGTGCTTACTGCAGGGTATGTTACTTACTCAGACAGGCACGGACAGCAAGAATGCAACATCAGTGCAACAGCAATGGCAGTGTCGTTCCCTGGGGACTGGTGGGGTGGGGATTACAGGAGGTCCCTTTTAAGGGACCTCTTTAAATTACGGCAATATGGACAGCCAGTGGGTATCCTGCATGCACTGCCCTTGCACAAGGGAGCTGCCGTTACCCACCTCCTCCCTCCTTTTGACATGAATAGTTGCTACATCCTCTTCTTGACTAATTAATTAACTAATTGACTAATGAGTGATTTGTCTATTGTCTGATGTTGAAGCAGGGATTGGCTCTCTGCAGCACCACACAATGGTGAAATGCTCTTGCTAACTCCAGGGGTAACTTTCCTTACTAGAAGGCCACCAGTGGTGTTTTTTCATTATTTTTTTTCCCCGTCTATCTCTTCTCTGCATTAACAATGCCTTAACCACATATCTTGAGGTATCAGTAGCCAACCTGCCCTTGCCACAGAGCAGGGAGCAGTCTCTATCATCAGACCAGTGAAGAAAGGGCTTCCTTCAAACATCACCTGGACAATAAGCTGCATCAGAAAAAAAACGTGGTGTCCTTACTAGCAGCCTCAGTCAGTCATGCAATAGGAAGACTCTGGCTTTCTTCTCAGGGTAACAGTGGATGGACCTGAAGGAGCTGGAGAGAGGCTCTTGTGATTGCAGCCAGGAAGGGCTGAAACGCAAAGTAACCTTCCCACTTCCCTCAAGTACAAATCTCTTATTAGAGACACATCTCCAATCTTTGTTCCCACTATTGCCCCAGTGGGGTGTGCCTCCCCACTCCACTCAGAGTGCAAAGCCCTTTCCTGCTTAACAGCTTGACCCCAGGTTGAAGGGTGCAAGGCACCGCTTGAACTGAAAACTCAGCATTGCCAGCCTCAGAATATATTCAAAACAGATAGTAAAAAATACTGTTTGTGTGTTTCCTTTTTTGCCATCTTCTCTTCCCCCTCACTTTCCTTCCCACCATCTGTTACTACTGCCATCTCCCACTCCAGATCGCCCACCACACGCCTTTCCCCCCGGTGCAGCAAAGGAAGGGGTCTCTGCCTGTGGAACTGTAAGTCTGCCCCAGCAGCACAAAGGGGTTTGCAGCAGCAAAGCCAGGTACTTACTGGCTGCCTCACTTTTCCAAGCACTACGAAGAGCAGAGGGTTTGACCTAAGGAAGCAGCAGGAGTGCAGCACATGAAAAAGTCAGACCCTGGGAACCGGAGTCCCGTGCCCTAAAGCCCACACCGACAATGCTGTGCACGCATGACAGCCGTACAACTCCATGATTGCTCATCTTCAGTTCTCTAACTCTGCAGCATCACTCCTCAAACTAAAACCTTAATGAGTGCTTGCCAAGTTCTTGTAATCACACCAAATTTCATAATTTAAACATGTTTTCAAGCTCCAGAGAAAAAACGTACATCAGTGGGAACCAGCCATCTGGAAAGCTTCGGAGTCTTTTTTTGCTCATTTGTTTGTTTGCGATTCAGCTATTCCAGTACTGTAAGTGTAATTTAGTTATTTATTTAATTTTAAAGTTTTTAGGTTACAACATGAGTTTTGACTAATAGATGAAGGCATAACTCATGCAGGGATAACTCACCGCTATGTAATGCAAACGATTTCCAAATGATGAATGAGGTTTGTGGCTATGCCAAGGTACCATCCATACCGTTACGACCTGTTACTTCTTCCTAATGCTCTTTGCACAATGGTTGATTGTAATGCCATTTTTCTCCCGCCTTGCAAATTGTAACTGAGGGGTAAGGTCTCGAACTTAGGGTACAAAGGAAGAGACAGAAGCAGCCTCACCAGCCACGAGCTGTTCAAAATATTATTGGTCAAATCATTAAAAAAAGAAGAGATAGCGATACAAAATGCCTTCTAAAAACATCCTTTGGAATATGCCATGAACCCAGCCCAGGTGCACTGTGCATTATGTATTACGATATGTGCCAACTCTGCCTTCATACAAAATCAAAACTGCTTTAAATAAGTGATTAGGTTATTCCTTCCATGTTCACACCTTTTTTTTTTTAATTACTTATCCCTGCTGACATGAGTTTATGTACTGTATTATTCCTTTCTTCATACAAGCCTATGGATGTTGCATAATTCTGTTTAAAGAAAAAGAAATCAGAGTGAAAAATAGTTTTGTAGAGTTTGCTTTGATCTCAAAAAGCCTCCCATTTTTTTTCAGATAGCCCTGCACTCTTCACATACTCCTGTTCACACTGTGCAGGGAAAACATCAATGTCAATCCTGCCAGTATCAGGAATGGCAGACAAAGCCCGAAGTGAGAGACTAGAAGCAGCAGCTCTGTGGTGGATTGCTTCTCAGTGCTGCCATATGTGAAATAAAATCTCAAGAATATCCACATCGTATGAATATTTGAAAACCAGTGGTAGCATTTTTAGAAGGAGAACACAACTTGGATGTTCCTTATATGATATCTTAATGTTACCTTAACCGGAAGGACAAGCTGATAACTATTTTTTCATATCTGATGCTTCAAATATGATCCTCCCCACCATTGACTAAAAAAAACCAAAAAGGCAGAGTGAATTGAAGATTATCTGCTCCGTATTCAATACAGCTGTCCCCTCCACTGTGCGAGTGCTGCCTGTGGGGGCAGGAGAGGGCTCTGCCCACCCCAGGTCCTAGTACTCAGGGCAACAGACATTCTCCACCTTTCTGCCCAAAGCAGCAGGTCTCCCAGAAAATGAGCAAGGGTGGAGAAAAAGAGAATGAAAATATGCCTTCCTTACAGCAGCTAGATAACCTACAAATTCATCTAACACCTCACAGTTAGAGGTGGCAAAAGCCATCTAGAGTCAGGCTACAGCTCCTAATTTCCAATCCAACTGCCTTTCTTTTCAGCCTCGGGAAAGTTTGAATACCAGGCCTAACCTTTCTCTTAAGTGCTCTCCATATTTAGGAGGGTCTCCTGTCCCCGTGCCATCTTTTTCTGGCCAGTGTTTGTTTTATTATGTGTGTTTGAGTGGTCCATTTAAGGCCATTTAACAATGAGAAGATAGAGTCAGGAGAATTAAACATGAATTAAAGTGGAGGAAGGGAGAGACTAACAAGTGAGCTATGACAGCACGAACAATGACTTTTGTGGAAGGGAAAGCAGCACAAGAAGAGGAGTGGAAGGACACAGAAGAAACAATAATGACAGGAAAGAAAGAGAAGACACAGTAAAAGATAAGAGATGGCAAAAATGTGTAACACCAGAACAAAAGTTACAAAATAATCTGCTATAAGGAAAAGAAAAAACATTGGACTGCAGGAGCAAAATGAGGAGGAAGTCAAAAGAATACACAATTTTATTCCAAAAACAATTAAGAGGCCACTAAGATGTCGGACACAGAACAAAACTGAATATTTTTTTAAGTGACAAGATATATGACCTTGGAGGAGATAGCAGGTTTTGGGGCTTTTTTTTCCCCGCCCATATCTCAGGCAAAAACTGTAGGTGTTGAGTAAATTTTTAATTGAGAGCATAAATGATTTACGTGTTCACAGCAGTGCATCCCTTTTTCCTCTGCCACCAGTGAAATTCTTCCAGCAAGTATCACATCTTGATTTCCAGTGTCATTGTTGTAAATAAAGGCTAGTTCTGTATGCTTTCTCTGCTTTCCGATAGCACATCATTTTGTGCCTGCTGTCAAGCAAAGCTCCAATTGAGAAATTTCTCTTTGAAAATGTATTTTAGTGGAACATGGCAACCTAATCAAAATAGCTGTTTATAGCCTTAGGAGGCAAAAAAACAACTGTTAACATTTGGATGATTCTACAATTAACATTTGTATGATCGTACATCTTAATGTGAATATATTTGAATGCTTTTGGGTGCTGCATAATAAAGAGCCGGTTACTAAACTTAGCAGCACTTCATGTAGATTAGACATTATAATTGATGCTTACAGAACAGGACCCAGAGAAATTAATTTTATGTTGCTCCAATTTCACTGGTTTAAATTAAAGAGTTACACAAAGGGCCTTTACCATGGGGGGCGGGGCGGGGGGAGGAAGAGTGCATGTATTCATGGATGATCGCATTTGTGTTTATTTGTTCTCTGGAAGTAGGTGGATGTGTTATTATTCCTGCCCAGGGTGAGCTCTCCCTAGCTCAGTGCCCTGTGCTGCAGTCTCGCCGCATCAGAGTTCAGCTTCCTCCAGCATCCCTGGGCTCAGGCACTTTCCCTGTTTCCCTGCTTCGCATCTTGTACACTAATGGTGTTAGAGCCTCCAACAGCCCCCAAACAAAACCAGAACAATACTGCTCACATTGGGTTTTTTCAGTCCTGTAGCCATCCTTTTCTGGCATTAAGGCCTTGGACATATCATGGGTTTTCATCTCACAATTCAGGAGCAGGAGAGATGTTTAGCCAGATCGGCCTGGGGAATAGTCCACACACCTAGTCCTCCTTTAGCTGGCCTACCTAGACAAAGAAACAACCCTAAACCCTTGTGTACTGGTACACATTCCGCTACCTTCCTTCCCTCCCCATCCTCGCTTCTCTTCACGCTTCATTCAGCTTTTCCAGGGAATCCAAATCTGTGCTAACATTTCCTCCTGTTAGTCCAGGCTTTAGCAATTTTCCAGTCAAGGCTCTGGCTCCGTGTACAAAGTTTGGATTGGAAGAGAAGGGCTTTACCTAGAACAGAAATACTCTTTTTTTTTTTTTTTTTTTCTCCAGAGCCTGCTCACGTACCAAGAGCCTTTAATGATCAACCTGAACAGATCCGCTGGCACAGTGCTGTGCCTTCAGCAGCAGAATGACTGCCAGAGACATAAGGCACAGATAATTCATACTAGTCATCCCGATAGGGATAGATAACCCAAATCATCCCAATATTATATTCTGTGTGGGAGATAATTTACTGTATAGATGCCAGACCTGCGGCCAAGCAGTGAGATTTACAGCTCCAGAGCCAGGAATGTAATTCAGATGCAGCTGATCAATGAAAGTCTGAAGTACGTGGAACACCTCCAGGATCGTATCGAGGTACAAAGCCGTTAGCCCAAGCACAGGCTGCAGCCCTGGGCATCTTCCTCCCAGGCAGGTGCCACAAGCACCAGCTCCTAAAGATGTTCTCATTCACTGTCCCAGCAAAGTCAGGAATAGGTTCTGCATACTCCAGAATAATTAACTATGGTTAAAGAGCTCCCTAAAGAGATCAGCTCCCTCCCAAGCAGTGAAGGGGTTTAAACCCAGGCTCCCCACCTGGCATTGAAAAGCAAAGTGGTACTACCACGTTATGGAGTAAAGGAACAACTTGGGTGTCTGACCCCAGAAGACAACTTTGAGTTGTGCTGGATGAATTCAGCTGAGTTCAGCACTCTAAGATTCTCCTCCTGCTGTGAAAGGTGAGAAACCTCATCTTTCTCCTTCACATATCCTGCAAAGGAATATCACAGATGATGTTTTGTACGTTGATAAGGAAGAAGGAACCCCAGGAATATAGAATTTAACTGCAGCACTAATAATCCTGAATCATCACAATCAACGAGCACCAGCAATGCTAGTATGAAATTCTGTCCTAGTGGCTCCTAGTTAAGCTAGCCCATTCCAAACACTCTAATCTAAAATTATATGTATCAGGAAAGTCATAAAAGCAGTAACCCCAATCATCAACATTTGATGAAAGGAAGGAATAGATAAGATTTTTTTTTTGTGTGTGTGTGTGTGATCCCTAGGTAAATATTGGCAGAAAAGGGAAGTGAAAACAAAAATAGGCAGGGAAAAACCTGTAATCAGGCCTCATTAATACTGTAGTTAATTGATTTTCTGCTTAGATTCCAAGAAGCAGCAGGAAGTTTTCTTTGAGGTGGGTAATAGATTAGCACGCATTGGAGAGGCAGAGAGGAAGGGAAATTCTCGTATGTAAAAAATGCGAACTTTTCTACTTTTGAAAACTTCTGGCCATTTGCTTCAGAAGTTAGTATAAAACTCAGTGGTGCAGTTTTAATAGACTAGTATAAGCCTTAAAAGAAATTTTTTCAACTTTACATAATAAAAAAATATATCATTTTCACTGTTTATGAGACCTCTCCCTTTATCGTATCTGGGGAACCATAAATTGAAGAATCCAGCATTGCTGGTCTGTGTCGAATCACTTGGCCTACATTTTGATTCTTTTTTCATGCAGCAATTCAGATGCTATGACTATAGTGAGACATGAAGAGACACAAAAATTATTTTTACAGAATGGAAAAAAGGGGAAATAATATCCCAGGTGCTACTCCATCGTGCCTAAAGAGACATCAATACAGCTTGAACTGGTCTAAATTCTCAGGGTTTATCTACACAGGGCTGTTTTAATTCAGTTCAGTTAAACCAATACAGACTTTTAAGTGGTTGATGCTGCCTAAGCTTAAACAAGAGCTATACAGTGCCAAAAGGGTTGTCCAAGAATATTATCAAAGTAATGGTCTGTCTAAAGGCAAAGATATGTTTAGATGGGATATAATGGGACTTAAACCTCGTATGGATGCAAGGTAGGTAAAGATGTCCCAAAAGACAGGTTATCTCCTACCTACCTACTTATAAATACCCCCTCTGAAACACTGTTGGATACTGGGTATGGTAGAGCAACAGCCTCATCACTGCTGCAAAGCCTATATGCTTTTATTCTTGTCTTTAAGGACGTCATTGTAAGAAATCAGAAATCAAGTACGTGCGCAAATGCATACCTGCTATAGGTATGATATTGCTGTGTACATAGGCTGAGTACCGTAGGCAGGCTCTAATGGTACAAGAGTAGGCAGGTTAGCATTTATTGCACCTCGAGATAACTTGAGCACAGGGTGCAATTCTTGCGATTGCTCTCAAAAATCCCATGCACTGTGTCAGAAATCCCACAGCCTGCAGAGTGGGGCTGTCCCGCTGTCCCATAGTGTCCCCCAACGTCCTGACTCACTGCCCTCCCCGCTCAGGGACCCTCCTGGTAAGATGGCGCCTTTGGCTCTTCCCTCAGGCTTTATCATCAACGCAAGCAAAGACAAACTGAACGCACCCCCCCAAACCCTAAGCCTTGGTATGTCCACTATTAGCGCTGAATTCATCCTAATAGCCTAAATCCAAGAGCAATGCTGCCTTACACATCTTTCTAGCTCAAAATGCACCTTTTTTTTTTTATTCTAAAACCTTTTCCTATTTATACCCTGCTTCAACAGCTGTGCCTTATTCCCCATTCAACATCCATTTTCCCTTAAGAGGGATAATTAATTTAGAACTGCAGGCAAGAAGACATAGGTGAGAAACCAGCTTTCCTGGTGTTGTCTTTCTTTTCTTAACCATTAAATGGTGCAATTCTGCCTCACATTTACATGGGAACAGGGGAATACACCTAAAATCAAAACCAAAACCAGAAAATAATTCCTTTTAATGCTATGCTAACATAACGAAACACAGGAGGAATTGCAGAAGTCATATTCCTCTACTGCAGTATTAATTCATCGTGGGTTCTTAGGTACTAAGAAGTCAAGAACTGACAAAATTAGGTTTTGATGTGTCTCTTCACTTAAGCAACCACATGCTTGCTGAAATAAATAGTTCCAAGAAGTATTTTCAGGAAGCTCAGGTGCAGGAGCAGTACTTCAGAGATTTCTTTGCCCCGTCAAAGCAGAGCAGCCTGTTTGTATTTATGTGAGCTTTCTGTAAATGCTCCCTGCTTTGTAGTCCTGAAGGCTGCTAGCACTCAGGTGCTTCAGTTACTAGGTGAATCTCAGCCCCTTCTTACCTGAGATGATGAATCTAAGAGATCATATTGACCTTGCAAAAAGAAAAATGGATCTCCAAGGCTAAGGGAGCTGTCAGCTTAAGCCTTTTGTCTGAACTGGTCTTAGGATGTTGTTGGCCCTTACAAAGAAAGTCATCCTCTGTGACTGGAAAAGGAAGAGAGGAGACTGGGGAAGGCTTGGTGTCATCCTTCCTACTCCCAGTAGGGTTTTAAATCCTCAGTTCATCAAGAACCCATAACCTGAGAAATTACCTATCTCACCATCTTGGGTTACCTTCCTTGGTGCTCACATCTGCAAATGCATGCAGGTGTAGGTGTCCTGAGAACATAAAACCGAGCACATAGTGGTCATCTCAGTTATTTAGCAAGACTTGTGCTCATGTCCAATCGCCAACCTAAGACTCAGGTCAAAGCCTTTTTTGATTTGAGTGCATAGAAAAGCCTTTTCTTGATGATGTAATTAAGCACGCAGAGTAGCTTATTCCATACCCTTTGTGCAATGAGTGACTTCTGCTAGCCTACTTTTTGCATGATTTCCCTTTAGAGCTAAAGCCCCAGTCAAGATGGTGAAAAATATATTACTTTTTTCCTCCCCCCAATAATGGCACAGTATATAAAGTATGGAAGTGAAAACATTCACGCATGCGGTGCTCTACCACTGTGAGTCTACTTTGACTCCTCTTTAATAAAATCCATGTGATTCCACCCTTCCAACACAGCATGTGCTCACGCTATATGCATTGTGTTTTGCAGAGGCTACAAGAGAAGCGTTCTGGAGATGGACTTGTGGGCAAGAGCGAGAGAAAACTACACGTACAGTAAATAAAAGCATCACTCACAGAGGATCTTTCAACTCCTAGCAGTGACCTTTGAAGCTGGAAGGACTCACAGCCTGGACAGGTAAGGGAATTACATTGCCGATTATTTTATGGTATTTTTTTTTCTCTTAAGCATGCCTGTACAAAGAAAGCAGTTTGCAAAACTGTGTTTAAAAAGAACTGGCTTTGTCAGCTATGACAATAGCTAGGGGAAGATTTAAATAAAATAATAGGTGGTTTTCATCTTTAATGTCTATAATTAGTTAATGCACCATAAAAACCAGCACATCATTAATCTTCCTCTCTCCACTGAAAATAAAAAAACCAACAAAGAAAACATACAAACGCATTATTTGTTAGCTCATCTTTTAAGAGCCTGGTTCCTGTTCAGCATGAGTTCAGTGACGATACATTCAAATGAATAGTTTAGACCTTTGATGACAACTTTTCAAGAGTGGTGTTATCAATGTCAGACAGCTTCCTGTTTTTGACCATACAAACACAACACAGGAACCACCACTGACATCTTAGTTTTGGCTCATCTTCCTGCTATTTGGATAGGAAAGCCCCCCCCCCTTTTTTTTTTCTGGTGATGAATTAGCATCATTACTTTTAGAACTTCCTGATTGTAAATGCTGAATCAAATGTATTACCGTAAAAGAAAAAAAAAAAAAGTCCTGCCAGTCCTACTGGCACTGTTAAAGTCACAAAGCCAGACACTCCTGGGAAATGTTAGAATTACGTTTGCACCATCTTAATTTTGCAGGTTATTACTTCTGTGTCTTAGGCGCAGACAGCAACCTTACTGGTAATAACAAGCCTGCTTACAGCAGATCCAGTGATGCCACATTTACTCACACAGATGCTGAAAGCAGAAACCCATCCCCGCTCAGCAAAGCATTTTGCTTTGGTGACAATCGGTGGCAGTTAAACACATGTGTGAGTAAGGATTATTTTAAGGACTTGTATGTTCAGCTGCACACAACTGCTCTGCGTTCTGGTATTCACACCAATAGCCTGGCTGGGGATAATTTTCAATTAAGCACGATGTCTAGCCCTTTTTGCTATGGATATATATGGGAGCTAGCAGGTGTAAGCAGCTCACCTTGCCCTGCATGAAACATCTCAACTGAAGGCAAAACCAGCTCCAACCTGGTAAGACGCTGTCCCATCCCTGTGGAGTTTTTTCAGCTTGTGGCTTACCATTACACTTTGTTCACGGAAGGATATTTAGATTAAAAAGCACTTTGAAATGAAGAGATCAGTTAAAAAATATCACTAAACATTTAGTATTCCCTTCCACATGCTTACGGAGATTTTTTTTTTTCAGCTTTCTCTTCAAGCCTTATATTGTTTCCTGTTATCAACACAATTTTATGTAGGTGCACACCCTACATAAGGTGCCAACCTACACGGTGTTCTGTTGGATTCAGTAACAGACTTAAATTTAGCAATTTTCTGATTGGAAATAATGCCATTATTCGTGTGCCCTTGTACCAACTCCCAAGCTACCGCTTGGCTCTCTTGATAATATTACGTTCCTGATACACATTATCTCAGAGGTCAATGCAAACAGAAAGGTGTTACACAACCCTCAAGCACAAATCCTCCAAGGAGATCTCAGATAGGCACAAAAATGTTATAGCCTAATCGTGGCACAACATTTGCTGGGTTCTTACACACTTTAAATATATGCAGCGCTCCCTTTCTAAGTGTTATAGCTGAGACATCTGCACTTCTTCAATACGCTTAGTATAGCCATGAGGATATCTGGCCACAAGAATGGTAAAGAGCAGTGGTCTAATGGGCTAAGCTGGGGGCGGGGGGGGAAAGGAGCTTACTCTTATTTTTGAGGTTACATGAAGTTTTTTTTTCATAGCTTATGTTACTATGTGAGTAACCTGCAAAGGCGAATACCTAAAAATGGTGATCTAAATCCAGATGCGGCTAAGCAATAGCAGTCAGTTTTTATTCAGAATTTTGCTTCCCCTAGAGGCAAATTTAAAATTTCGAATTTAATTTCATGGTGGCTTGATTGTTGTAATTATGTGTAATGTCCACTATCAGAGAGGGTGTTGGGAAGGAACAAAGGCTAAAACTGCGCCAGCACGGCAGTCTACGTGTGAGTTCAGAGTAAGCTGGAGGTATGAGAAGCAGCCTTATAGTAGCTTGGGTACCAAACCACACTTAAGCCTGCACTGAGCTCCCTGCTGCTGCGCCAACCTTGCTCCTGCCTCCTGTATTACAGCCCGGTCACTTGTGTGACTGCAATGCAGGCACAAATTGAGGCTGATGCAGCCCAGGTGGAAAGGGGGAAGCTGTGCAGCTGCAAACAGCTGGCAAGGCCAGGGACAAGGACCCATCAGCTAATGAGCGTTAATGGGGACGAGAGCACCTCTAGGCTTCTCTTCTCCCCTCCCCATCCCCAGATCTGCAGCTCTGAGCTTCTTCATGTAGTGAGTTGCATGCAATTGTGTAGGAAAGCTGTCAAGAGCTGGAAATTAAAATATTTGATTTGCCTGAGAGGAAAGGATTTACTGACACAAACCAGAAATTGTGCTGAAATCTTGTTTACCAGGGAAGTGTGGGGCTAGAAATCAATACACCATGATTGCCATGACCAGAAATTAGACTCAGTGACCAAAATTCATTAAGAGAAGCTATGCCTCACGCCATACCTTTGCATGACTGATTTAATGCTGTTACTTCCTTTTTGCTTTCTCCCAGAATGACCCCCTTAGAGCAAGATATTTACATAGTGGCACTTAAAAAATTCTGAAGGAGAAAATAATAAAAAATATTGGCAGTGCTGCCTAATGAAACACTCACTAATAAAGGCTTTAATTTAAATAATATTGAAAAACTTAACAGAAAATTTTAAAAAACCACAAATGTGTGCAGAAATTCACTTGTGCAACATCTTTAGCATTTGCTTTCAAAGAATCTTCAACCTCAAATTAATTTTTTTTTCCTATTCCGTTCCCCATGAACATCAGTTGTCCCGCACTTGCACTGGTGATAATCATGTTAAATAGGCAAAAAGATTTTCTTATCAGCACCATGCTAGTTATTCTGCAAAAGTGATCTGAAGATGAAGCAAAGGCTTCATGAATCAGAGAAGTAGCAGACACAATAGCAGGAGTATGTGACAGAAGTATGTGAAATTGTAAAACAAGGGGAGAAATGTGAGTTGGTGGCTGGATTACTAATAGAGACAGGGAGCTCTGAAGAAGGGATGGGAGCGGGAGAGAGACGCAAAGTACCAGTATCTAGTAAACTCAGTGTATCTTATGCTAATATGCCTTTCTTCAGCTAAAGGACAGAAAGCCCCAAGGCCCTGCTCATGCAAATTGACATGGTGCTGCTGACTCTAACAGCACCCCTGGCTAATTTAGGCAAGCGGAAGAAAATAAACCAAATAAAAGCAACGGAAAGAAAGATATGTGTGCCTTGTATCTTCCTTTCAAACTGATAACTTTGGGATGGCAAATGAGAGTTGGCAGAAGGGCCACCAGTTTATGGTACAAGCATCTGGTACATTTGCTGTATACACATTTTTATAAAGCATATTTTGGGGCGCTGATATTTCTTGTCTTTCCTTCCTCCCCTCCGTTTCCCTCCAAACGGAAATATCCTCCAGCTAGTCCTCATCCCTGTGGTAGTACATATACTTGCAGACAGTGGAGAAAAAGAGCTTCAGTCTATATAGATATATGTATGTATTGCTGGCAATCAGCAAAAAGCATGAATTGTCTGCTTTCTCATAAATCCTCACCCACGAGCTCAGATTTCACCTGAACACACTAACCGTACAGTTGTGGTGCGTGAACTTGCCTAGCCCTCAGGCAGAACTATATAATAAAGTTTTCATTGCCAGCAGATTAAAATGCAGTTTAACACCTATTTGCCCACGCAGAGCTGAACTGGCAGCAAAGTGAGATGAACTGTGCTCTCTCCTTAGCACTCTGGTGTGCTGCCCTGTCAATCCAGGAGCTGATAGTGGTTATTTATATCTTTGCAAAGTAGGTATAAAACACAGAAATCATTATGGTTGTGCCTAGACTGGGAGGCAGAGGTGTGTCAGCACACCCTGTGGTGCTGCTGCCTGAGGATTTGGGATACAAGACTGGGCTGGGGAAGGGATGTGCAGAGCACGTGCGCCAGGGAGAGAGCAAGTAGTTCACTAGGATGGAGAAACTGAGAGATGCTACATGATCCTACGGTCTGGTCATGGCCCTGGGTAGCATTTGTGTGGCAGTGAGGTAGCCACTGCTCATGGGCAAGTCCTCTGAGCTGCACCGAAAGAGTGGTTTTGTTAAGAAGAAATCCTCTGCTGACAAGGGAAGCTATTTAAAACAAAAAATTCAATAGGAACTGGGCTTTTAACTTTTAAAGGTGCAGAAATCCAGAGCTATATAACTGTGGGTGACTTCCATTACAATCATTCTCAGACTGGAGATTATTTGTGCAGATCTTCCTTTCAAATAGTTCAAAGAAGGATGGAGACTAAGTTGCATTTAAAGCCTGACTAGAACTCATTCATCCAACACGTCTCACACCTTTGCCAGACAAGATCTCATTGCATTATATTTGCCTTTCTGATTTAAGCAATAGCAGATCTTTCCTAGGAAACCAACAGAATTGAACCAGTGCTGAATTTGAAATGACATTGAAGAATCTGGTTTTACAAAAAAAAAAAATAATAATCCATTTATTAAAGTTACCAGCTTGAAATTATTTGTTCAAAGTTCATCTACTGAAGTGAAAACTCCCACGAAAAAAAAACCTAGAGTAGCGCATTTGTATATAGTGTATGCATATTATTTGAATAGCTGTCATTCAGAGCCAGGCAGAGTAGAAAATAAGAGGCTACACGCTCTTCAAGCTCTAACCCCAAGCCTCAACTGCTTCCACAGTCTCAGGACAGCTGGAGGTTTTTTTCTAAATTTATCAGCACTAAAGTGGTGAACAACAGGGAAATATGAAAATGGCATAATTAGGCTTCAGACTTCACATCCCAGGGATGGGAGTGGAGCAGCTCGCCACCCCTTTGAAACCGAAGGCAAATCTCAAGAAGGATTGAAAACCCGGCCAAAAAAGACATCACTAAGTGGTTGCATTTCTATTTGGAATAGGTAAAAAGCCAGAACTGTATTTAATTGTACTTTTGAAAGAGAGATAGTTCGAGGCAGGTACAAATTTGATTTTAAACTGAAACGCGGTGTTCCGGTTTGTTTTCCAAGTATCTGTAAACGCTGCGCTTCTAGGTGATATTTTTAAAAGTATTGGTGAAATCTAGCAAAGCTTTTTGCAGCAGTTTCAGTGAAGCAGTGCTTCTGGGGCAGTGAGGTTATGGCACATTTTCTGAAGGATGGGTTAAAACATTGGGTAGGGCTTTGCACAAATGCCAGTTCCTACTGACTTTCTAGATTATCTAAGCATAGTTTCCTGTTTAGCAAAAGAAAAAAGCAGTCCATTTTGAAAGTTTTTCCCATTTATCCCTTAGTTTCTCAAAAAACCACTCCATTTAGGGTGATGTCTCTGAAGTGGATATTGAGAAAAATGCTACTCCGGTCTGAGGGTACTCAGTTTCTCACGAAATCAATACTACGTGTTAGTCGTCCTTCCCATCTCTGAAAAATCAAGTCATAAATCTTTTTGGCATCTCTGTTCATTCTCCTAATTATACTGTATAGCACTGACAAACAAAGCGAGCTTTTTTTGCTAAATTGTATGGCTGGAGAGGCTTGTGAGGGGGACTGGGTAGTTGTGCAGATAAAACCTCTAACTCCACATTAATATACAGTGGAAAAAGAAAAGAAATAGGAGCTGCTATAGAGTATGAAGTACAAGATACACCTTACATTAGCATTTCTGAGCTGAAGGAATGGGCTATCAACATTTAGTAGCGTAATATGCCGTATTCTATTAAAAAAGTATCATTACCACGAGAGAACATTTAATATAAATCCTTCCTTCAGATTCCCTGCAGGAATAAGGTGTCCTAGCTAACAAAGCCTTGATTCATTCAAGAAAACATACTCCTTTTTCCTTTAAAATGTAGACAGGGCGCCTACTTCTACCATCTCCATGGTTCAGCCGCCACTGCACAGATGTTCCTTTATATCCAAGGAGTACCCTGGTGCTGCTGCAGGTCTTTATGCACAATGGTCTCCATTCACACGCCTTGCAACAAAAAGCAAACGAGGACACAAGCAAACACACAGAGACTTATACAAGCTCCCACAGACACACTGCTTTCCCCCCAGCCCCACCCCTGCCAGGATTTTCGCATAACAACCTGTTAGCAGGCACGTGAAGGAAGTCAAAACAAGGGCAGGATTTGCTGCCTTAGCTCTTCCCTTTGCAGCCTTGCAGGAGAGAAAGAAGAAAATCAGGATCCTCACAACCCACAGCCCGTAAAAACCTATGTCAGTACAGCTTTACCCATTCCCCTAATATGCTTTTGATCCTCTTTTATCAATCCTGCCTCATTCAAACGCCATGCTGTAGACACATACTCATCTCTCCCATTCATTGAGCCCTGCTGGGGCCGGGGGGACTGTTCAGCTGAGCAAGGCTTATGCACAAGAACTGCAACTGAAGCTCCTGCTAATTGCAATGAGAGCAGGCTTGGCCTTAAGGAAGGGATGTACCAAAAGCATCGAAGAGGATTCTCATGGTAGGAATTGTGTCCTTGTGTGAATTTACCTCTAGAGTACACTCCAAATATCGATACACAATAGAAGCGAGTGATACAGAAGCACTGATGGCATCCAGACAATATACCTATCATCCAGCACACTGGCTATCTGGCTATTTTCCTATACCCATTCTGCTGTTTTACAGCCCTCCTTCAACCCAGCGTCTTTCATTAGTGCAATGATTTTTCCAAAGGAGATTTTCCACTGACCGTGCATCAAAAACCTCCTTTATGAAAGAAGTTGGGATGCTGTTTCTGATACAGCAATCAGAAACCCAACAGGGAGAGAAATGCAACTCAGAAAATGTAACTCAGGATTGCACTGCTGTAACATGTCTACTTTTTAGGCCATGACTGATCAGATCATAAATAGCGTGCATCGAAGAGCAACCTCCAGACATTCACCACTGAATCTATAAATGTACGTTACCACTAAAATTAGGCTGAAGACATAGGGGGGTTTCAGTACCTATGTTATGAATTAGAACAACAGATCGCTTCCATTCCCACAGCTTTCACAACGTGGCTATAAGAAAATAAATTGCAGCTTTGGGAGCTGGTGAGTTACCATCTGTATTTATAAGAGGAGGAGATGGCAAATAACTGCGTACTTTTCACTGAGAGTGGGTTACACTATGAAACCTTCCCGTATTTTTGTCTAAGCAATTATGCATAAAATAAAATAGCAGCATATCTTGATGCTGCCCAAAACCAGCCCCTCTCTGATACATGGTGTGAAGATACCTAAACCTAGTTTATAAACAGCGTCTTTCTGTTAGGATTAAAAAGCGTCCTGAGTATTAATCGTGCATTCTTCAATGGGATGAAAACGAAGGAAAAGAAAATACATAGCAAAAAATTTTCACTACCCAACATTAATGCCAGGATGGCTACAAAATTGCTTTCTAGGCAGCTGTGATAATTCAGGCATCATTTGCGCTTGGGAAGGAACATGAATAGCTTGATACTTTGGGACGATAGTCGTCTAGTTCCCTTCAGAAACCGTTTATGCTATTAAATCATTTATTCCCGGTACTGTGCTCAGCTGACGGTACCATACATCAGCTCATCTCTGAAGAGAAGATCTGTATAAAAATCTTCCAGTGGCACTTCCCCAGTGCAGGACTCTCACACCTTGTCCTGTGGCCAAGGTATCAGTACAATACAGCATCCTCTCTTTGAATTTATCAAACCTCAGGGAAGGCTGGTAATTTCCATTTACCCCTAAAAACCCAGACCTACTTTCCTTTAAAAACTCTGATCTTTGCATCCCGTCCTACCCCCTCATACACCGCAGTTTCTATAATCGTCGCCTTATGTAAGAGACCCAGAACCGGGAGCGGTTATTTATTGGTGTTTGCGTGCCCTCGCTTTCTCCCTAGAGAGCACTAAAATAACTGAACAGATCCCTGTTTGATACATGAGGACCATTACGTATCCCCGTGCCGGGTGGTACCCCCTGTCACCCTAAGGAGAGCGATGTTGGGGAAAGAGAAAACAGGTTGGTGCTGTTGGTATCATGGAGCCTGTGCTCTGGTATCACCCCTCTGCTCATGGCAGAGGTTCTGCGAGACGCAGCAGGCGATGGGGTGCCTCGCTCTGCGGATGCCCTGGGTTTTGCATGAAGGGAGAGGTGCAGGAAAGCAGGAGGGAGCATCCCCAGAGCCGCTGCAGCGTACAAACATGCATGCAGCCAGAGAGCGGAGCTCCCTTCCAGCTTCACCCCGGGAGCCCCTTGGTGTCTTTTATTGTTTGCCTGTTTATTTTCAGGTGGCTCTTTTGCGGCGTTGTCACTCAGCTGGTTTCTAACTGACCTGGCAGGTTTTCACTGCTCTCTTCCTGCTTGCTGGCAGAACAACAAAGTCCGGGGGATTTATGTGCCCCAGCTCCCGCGCAGTAGCTGTGAGAGAAGCCTCCTCCCCAGGAGAGGAAGTTTTTGCTGACAGATGCCTCTGTTTGAAGTGTCCGTGTGTATTTAGGCCCTGATCCATCAGAGCACTGGAGCACGCACTCCACCTTAGGCACATCCATATTGCTGTCACCAGGCTGTGTAAAGTAAGGTGGGCATTTTAAGTCTTTTGTGGGCTTAAAGGTTCGGTTTATTGTCCTGGCAGCTCATGCAGCCATTACGTAGCCTGCAGTGCTCTAGGTTGATGATTTACACGGCAGCTAAGAGAAAGTTTGCAGCATGCATGTATTTCTGCAGTGAAAAAGCACAGAGTAACTTCCTTGATCCATTCTGGGAAAGGGCTTTTACAAGCAAACATGTATTTACTCTTTTTAATAGGCACTTTGGTCAGAAAATTTATGAACTCAGCACAATTTTCCCCTGTGTAAAGCACCAATAGGCAGGAGTTGCTCCAGGAGAAGTCAGTGGTGCATGCCCTATAAATGCCTGTTAGGCACCATACAGCGTGCTGGGTCTAGCAGCAGCCTTACAGGGATAGATATGTTCTCCAAAATTTAGTCACTGCTTCAACCCACTCTTTATCTTGGCTATTTGTTTCTTTGTTTCATGCCAAGCTCTTTTTTTTGTTTATTTGTTTTTTTTGTTTGTTTGTTTGTTTTTTTTAAATCTCCGTTAGCTTTGTCGTGAGAATTTACTTTGAGGGAAGTACATGAGAACTAGTGTTACTCCAGAAGGCTGGAACAGTTTCTGAAGAGGCCAGAAAAGTTTGACAACAAAAAAATCTGGTTTGTAGAATAATACTTTTTTTTTTTAAAAAAGAGAAATGTGTTTACTGTGAAAAAATCTCAACCTATTATTAGCTGACTTTTTGGTCCAGACAAACCAGGATCCTAGTTTGAGCTTTGTGTTGCTTGGGCAAACCATTTCTTCAGCGAGCTGCTGTAGCCTGGTGCCCTCAAAAGTCAATCGTCCCTGCCCCTTGCCAGACCACCTTCCTTCTGTTTCTCCCCTGTTTCTGCAGAAGTGAACTCTGAATATTGTACAAACCAAATTAAAAGACCTCACTTTTATAAGTCGCAATCCCGACAAAATTAGTTTCGCTGATAAGGGAAATCCGCTTCTTTGATGGAAGAGTCAGGAGGCAGCCGTGCCAACTCGGGGTATCGTACGCAGCCAGGACTGGAAATGGCAGCACTCAACCTCAGATGAGGCACTTCGATAAAATAACCAAACAATTTCCTGATGCTTCCCTAATTGCCTCTCTCTGAAATTCCTCTCCTCCCTTTTTGACTTGAAAAACTAGTGCGAGTCCCTTTTACCTTTCTTCAAGAACTACATTGCTTTTACTGACAGGGGTGAGAGCTAGGTTTTTGCTAAAAAGAAGTTAGGCTTCTTGATTTTGTTATTCACTCATCTTCGGCAGTGGTGGTATATAGCACTAATCAGTAAATACGAATTTTTATATTTGAAATGTAAAGCTACCTGGTGTCGTCATCGCATAATCTGTGTTATAATAATTCTCAATTTTCACATGACCTTTAGAAATCAGCAGATTCAATTACTTGTAGCATTTGCTGAAGATTCTCCAGGGATCTCACCATAAATTTTACTGTATTCTACAAATAGATATGACAACAATAATCAGCAAATTAAATGACAGCGATCATTCCTGCAGAGATATTTTAAACATCTGATTGAGCTGGTACATTGGACCTACCCAGCCTACAGCTTCAGCCTGCAAGAGGTACTGCTCTCATGCATAGGAAATGCTGACCTTGCAAGCAGGAACCTGTAGGTTACTTAAGACGTCTGATAAAAGACGAGAGAAAAAGGCTGATGCCTCCAAGCGAACCCTAACCAACATTGATGGATGGTGACTCCAGTCCCTTCATTAATATATTGCTCTGATGTAGCCACCCATTTGGCTTTCCATGATTACTTCCAGACTGACCAGAGCTGGACACTTTCTAATAAGCACTCTTTCATCAGGGTGGGATAAGTCATGGCAGAGCCATTGCTGCACCAGTACCAAGATGCTGTCTCCCTCCAGGCAGTACCTGCTGGAGGTATACTCAATAGCCTGCTCAACAGCCATTTCTCAGTGGATGTGGACCAATCCTTGTCCCATCTCCACCCTTGTTGCCCTGTCAAGTTGCAGGGGAAGAGCCTTTACTTGTTAAAACCCCACACCATCAACTGGCTGCTGCTGGGATTGTGCTCCATGCATTGCCTGCACAGCATGGTGAGAGATAAAATGCTGGACAGGGAGGGCAGGATGTAAAAGGGCAAGACTGTTGAGTGCAAAAGACCTCCTACAGGTCATGGAGCAAAGGAGACCATAATTGGGACCAGGCTTGTAAACCTTTGCTAAAGAGAAGCATGGAGAAACACAAGGCCATGGCTCTGCTGGGAAGGTCAGCCAAATGAGCACTGAGACATATCCTGTACTCACAGGCAGTGTCACCTTGATTTGGCCCAATCCTCAAGCCTTTCATTAGAAGCAGGTGCTGCAGGAGGTGGAGGCAACATGGAGCTGAGAGGTGTGATCACATCCTCTACCACAAGCTGTTATTTTGACAGCTCTATTACAGTCATATAGAAACAACTCCTGGGAAGTGTAAAGCACTGTAAAAAAAAAAAAAAGTCAGGCAAATCATCTGTCCTGCAATATGCCAGCTTTCACTGAGTAAAAGGACTAGATCCCAGTGAGAAGATATGCAATGGGTTCTTTCTCTGGCTTTTTCTTTGGCTATAGCTGGTTATTGTCCACCTGAAAACCACCATTTCTCCTCCTACTTCTGTCTACTTAGTCTGTCTCCTGTTTATTTCCTAGCAGCCCTCTCCCCTGGCAGGTGAATTCATTTTTCATACGAGCATAAAGACCTCAACCCCACCTGAGGGGAAGAGATGAGCAGCCCTTTCCTGAGATACCCTTCTTGGCAAGATGCCAAACAAGCTCATCCCAGGAATCACTAGCTATGCTCAGAGCGGAAGTTTCAACTCTGCATCCACATGACATTGTACTGTCTGTGGGAGATACCACAGTGATTTCCTACCCTAAGTGCCAATGGCGCCAGCTCCTTGTGTGCTGACGCATGCTGTGCATGTCCATGCCAGGACTTCTGTGAGGGGTTTTATGAATGCAGCTACATTTCTTGGTTTAATAAGAGCGTCACGTCCTGTATAGATGAAGACTTACTTCATATGAAAACACAGCAGCCCTCAAAGGAGCATGGTACAGTCTGGAGTCGCCTCTACAATAGCAAATAGAGCCACCTACTCAGACCAGCATGCGGCTGCAGTGAGGCAGCCCTGCTGGGACCCAAACCACATGCTCCCACCTCTCTGCTCCTCTGGGAGCCTGCAGCATCACCATGAGGGGTTGGTCACCAGAAGAGCTCTTTTTTCTGCACGCCTTTGGGTGATACAGATCCATCTTCCTGATCCAGCAACATGCTACGGGTGGATATACCCAACCACTCTAACACCAAAAATTTTATATTAAGTTTCTTTTTTCTTTTCTTTCTCTTCAAACCTGCAGATAGTGCTTTGTAGCAACACCATCTGACAACCCAACATGAACAATTCTACCCATCTATGTTGCTTCTCTGGCATTCTCCCCAGAAAGATACACACAGTTTTCTCTTATTTACCACTCCTCCCACCTTGGGGAAGGAAAGCAGCAGAAGTCCTGATGGAGGAGCTCCAGTCACACTCCCTTCCAGCTTCTGGTGGCATTTGCTCAACAATGATAGTTTGTAAGGCAAAACAAATGACTTACGAGGCAAGTGTGTGTTATGGAGTCCTAGCCAGAAGACATGCCTGTCAAGTACTCCAGAAATTCACAGTGTCTTTGGTACATTTTTGTTTGACAAGAGGTATCCTGCAAAGTTTAAATTTCATCCCTCATTATTATTGCAAATTATTCCCTGAGCTGAAGTGCTTTTTCTCTTAGGCAATATACTGCAAATTGGTGCTGCACTCTGTCAGTCAAGGGAGGCTCAATCAGCATCTCCCTTCTGTCAAGGGAATGCCTTCGAGGGCTTTGCTCTGCACCTGACACTTCTTGTGAAGGGGCCCTTGCAGCAAAAGGGAAAGTTTTCAACCTAAGGAGCAACACCTGAATGCTGCTGGCAGGAGGCACCCTCACTGGCAGCTTAGAGGAGCTTTAACTACTGCACCAACTGACATACTTAATCTCTTTCTTCCACTTACAAACCAATGACACCATCAAACACTTCCACAGGAGATCAGGTTGCACAGTAACATTGCATCCTGCTGTAGCAAATCCACACCCCAGCAGAAGGTGATTTCAATTTGAAACAAAATATGATTTCATTCATTTGTACTCCCACTTACTTATTCACAAGCAGCCCAAAACACGTGTCTGTGTGATGCCGGTATCCAGGGGCTTCCACGGTGCTATGGAGGATAAATGATAGCCACTTCAAAACAACCCAGCCTCTCCTCAAGACAGTAACCAGAGGCTGGCTTTGGACCCATCTTTTTATACCCATCTGCAGCTGATGAGGTTCAGTCCCTCCACCCTGTCCCACCTGTGAGTCATCAGGATTGACTCGCTCTTCCCTGTCTCCTATGCCAGGAGGCCCAAGAAGCTGCCTGTAGATGCATGTTGATTCTTCGTGGCCTACTAACATACGTGCCTTCCCATTGCCCTCATCCTGCTGCTTGCTCCTCCTGGTGCTTTCATACCCCAGTGTTCCCATTCACACTGATCTTAAGACTTCTACTGCCATCTCTACAAGGGTGCACCAGGTCTGCGGAACTGCCAGCAACTTCATCTCATGGGAGGGCTGGGGTTTGGCAAGGGAAGTGCTGCTGGTTTGTGTTGTCTTGTGCTGTTGCAGCATGTTGAAGGGGTGGGTATCTGTCACAGACCAAAGATTGTGATTTTGCTGTTAAAGCAGGTCTGGTAAAGAATGAAGCTCTGTGCCCACTTCTGAGCGCAGATTGTAAAGCTGGCGAATTTGTACCGATAGCTTCTGCTGTGCTTAAGCAGTGCATTTGCAAGACATTATCATTTCACCTCTAGCAACACACTTCGAAGCGCTGATGCCAACCTCAGTTGATGCCACTGTCACCACGTCAAAGTGCCTTCAGTGTTTCAGGGTGCCCAAAAGTGGCAGTTGCATTCGCAAAGTTTAATTCGTCAAACCCCATGTGTACCTGCTAGTAAACCCTAATTCCTCGTTTCCCAAACTTGCTTTCTTCGGAGTCCTCCAGAGAGCTACCGCTTTGCTCAGGAGCACACTCAGCCTCCGTGCTCCTCACAGAACAGCTCAGGGCTTAATGGAGTCTCGGGGGGGTCTGACTTTGCCTGGCGGGCAGAAGTGTCCTGTCCTGGGGGTTGGTTTTTAGAGTACGTGGGAGGACAGGACTTCATCCAAGCCCCACAGAGGACTGCAGTGCGCTTTCTGTCTGTCAGGAGGGTGATATAACTTTACTTGTAGAGCATGGTACTACTGATATCATTAAACTGGTGCAGTTATCCTTGCACATAGGTCTGGACTATGGGAAGAGAGAATGCTTTTGTTGAAGCGCAGCAGCTCTGCTCAGCCCAGAGGCACGTCGGGAATCACCGCAACTCGAGGACATTTTTAGCTCTCCGCCCTGTCTCCTCCACCTTGGTGCAGTTTGCCAAGGATGGAGAGACAGGCTGCCAGTCCCACAGAAACTGAGCCCTTTTCTCTTGCTTGCCTTTTTTGTCCACATATTTTTAAGGCAATGTTTAGTCCGCTGGGGCCACGGGCGTAGTCGGGGCTTTGTGGGAGGCTCATCCTACAATATTAATATAGGAAAAGCTACAAATAAGGCCTTTTGCTTTCTCCCTTCTCCCTTCCCTGTGTCCTCTGCCACGGGTATTGCGGCATTGGTTTGAATGTTTATACAGCACCTTTTGCATTTGGGAATGGTTACAGGAAAAGAATCAAGACAGGGCAGATATTTTAGCCATGGAACACCAAGGAGAGTTTCATTTGTTGTGAGCTGGAGTAATTAAAAGTAAATTTTGCATGTTTTGGATGAGGGATGCTGACTTCAGTAAGGGCATGAGCTGTGCAAAGTGCTTATTTTTATAGTTTTGACGTAAATCATGGAATGTTTTCATTCTTAATTTGGAACACTTGCCCCACATGTTCCAAGTCTCTAGATAAGTCCAGGCTCTTTTCTTCCTTACGGTGTACATCTGTGCGCTTTAAAGTCCCGGGGTTGACTGTCCAAGTCATTTAGCTGGACTGAAGACAGGATCGAGGCATATTTTAAAAGTGGTAACTTCCAACTATTTCAATAGACCCCAGATCCCAGGTGAGATGCCCAATTTTGCTATCTACAATCTATCTTCTTCTCTTCAGAAGTGCCATGGGTCATTTGCTTAACAAAACAAGCCCAAACCTCCTCCCTCAAACCTGGCACATACACAAAAATATTTTCCTTGGTTGTATTTTCCTCTGGGGATGGTTAAACTCTCAACTTCGCTGAGCTACGTTCTCCCCTCTCATTCTTTCTCATGGGGGATGTCCTGTCACGGGGGACTCGTTGCAAACTTACATTTTGAGATTTTTCCAGAGGATTTAATATTAATGCGCATACAAGAGACTTGCAGAGTCGTTGAAATGGTCATACACTATCAATAGCTTCTCGAGCTGGTATTGTTCAGCTTTTACAACTAGTTCAAAATACAGTCAATGCAAACACTTCTGATCCCAGGATAACACGGATATGTAATTTTTCGGGTCAATCACTGTCTCAGGGTATGGGCACATGGTTGTTGGCTCATCGACATTGAGACTCATTTTAAATCAGCCCATGTTACTGTTATTCTCTAGTGTTGAAAGAGGAGATCTCTGCATTTCCAGTTGTAGTTTCTCTTGTCCATAGCAAGTCCTACTTGGCCACCAACAATAAACTCTTGAGAATGGTAGGGCGCATCTCAAACCTCTAGAAGAGAAGGTGGGAAAAGCAGAAGCTTTTATTTTTTTTTTAATCTAAGACTTTGGCTAGGAATCAGTTATTGTAATGGACAGCAATACAAAAGTTTGTGAACCCACAGGGCCTGTTTCATATGAACACACACTTAAGAAAAGGTTTTCTCACACGTTCAGTCTCAGCTGTCCATCTCTGCAGCCACCGCGGTCAGAGGTAACGGCGCGAGATCACTGCCAAGACCCTCAAGTTGACACTAGAGCTCAGTATTTAACATCCATGACAATCTATCAGTTAAAATCCACTAAAATCCAACTCTCCAAACAGTTAAAATGATTAATAATTAAAAGCTGCCTACATAGAAACATAATGTGCCAAAGCGCTGGCTGGAACAAGCAACTTGGCACAACAATCTGCTCTACAGCCTTTTCATTTGTTGCAATAAAGAGGATTGTGCAGTCACTATTTCATTATTAATTTTTTTTTTTTTCACTAATGTGGCAGAAATGTCTTTGTGGCAACAGGAGGGGTCTTGGCAGATCTGTGCCTAAACGGTGTGTCGATGCCTGTGCTTCTTGCCTTACAAGTCTCCTGTAGGGAGAGCACAGATTTAGCCTAAATCCAGCCACCGCACTCATGAGTGCCTGGCTGTTAGCATGCCTGAGTAGGCTTCATCTGCAATCAAAGCTGCAGTGTGGCTCCCGGGGAAAGCTGCCTGGTAAATTGATGTGATTTATTGTAAGATGAGTCCCGTTCCCACTGTAACCGGTGGCAGATTGCAATTTTGCCAGGAAAAGCAGGATCAGGCGCTGTTGGCTGGTGCCGGTATTTCTGATGTGGTAAGGAGTACCAGACAGCCCCAAATGGTTGTATAGAAACAGCCCCCATCCCTTTTGTCCCCTCTTTTAAAAAAATACTGCATGCTTTTTTAATCAATTACCTGTCTTCTACAGCTCCCTGTATCAGTGGGTTTGTGGCCTTCACTGATTTAGAGTCGCTAACGCTGATTTTACTGCAGGCGTTACGATGTTTATTGGGTTTTTTGGAAGTATCATCTCCTAGAGTCATGTGAAAACAGCTTCCATTTCACAGCTCGGGAACAGTTCCACCTCTGCTGCTTGCCAAGGTAGGTGCAAGCATGCAACAAGTAACTGCTGTAAGCACCAGTAATGTTCCTGGGGATAATTCTTATCATTACAATTAAAAATGAATTATTTATTTAAATAAAGCCTCATGAATGTCCCAGTTTGGATTTTGAGTGGGTGGTAGTGCTGAGGAATCAAACGACCCTTGCCCTACTTGACACCGCTGGTCCATCACCCCCCAGTGAACACACTACACTGATTTACATCATACTGACAGACTTACATCCTTACAAACCCGTCCCCAGTTCTGAGGACTGTTATAAGAAATTAATTCGAGTGGCCGATACTGAGTGCTGATCCTCCAGCACTTGCATTTTCCAGGCATTCCTACCATCTGCATCCGCGATGCTGCTGGGTTCCTGAAAGGCGACGTGGTTTGGACCAGATCCGCCTTCTTGGCTTGGGGCAAGCACAATATTATTTTCATCCCACTATCTGAAGGAGGCAGATCTGGTGGCAATTTAAAGATCATACATTATCATAGGCTATGGAAAGAATAATTTATGCCCTTGAGCCCTTCTCAGATCTTTCAGCAAAATCAAACATCTAAAGGAAAATTCTAGTTCTTCGGAGAGCCATAGTGGTGAGTAATGTACCCAAGAGGACTTGGGGTCCAGACATGAAGGGATTAGCGTGATCCACCAGTATGGTTTTGTCATGTGAGACAGACTCACGCACATACTTCACATCTCCCTGTTTCGTAACCGCCATCTGGAAGCAAAAATGGGGGAAGACAAGAGCATGTTTCACGACTCTGCTTTGTCTTCTCATGGGCAATGCATCACTTTTGGCTCTTGCAGAGTGCTGTGGGATGTCTTTGCTGCTGCGAGCTTGCACCGCTCCCATTTCCTTTTGATACACATTGAAGTAGACTGCGATAGTCCTTGGTAGTGTAGCTCTGAAAGAGGGGAAATACTCCAATAACACTGTAGCCAAGATGATCACAATCATCCAAAATGTGTTTATCCTGGGGTGGAGCCCGACGCTCTGTTAGGCTTTTGTCAAGTGGTCAAACAACGCAAAAAATACCCAGTGCTCCCCCGGGATTTGTTGCGTTCGTGCAAGGAGTCACTAAGACACCTTTGCGTCTCTTGCCATTTGCCTTCTGCCTAATGCTAGGATAACATTTCCCCCCCCCCCAAAAAAACCACCCCCAAACCTGCCTGTTAATTGCTGTAACTGGGACAATTCCCACTGGAGATGGAGGGATCTATCTGCAGTTCCCTGAGCATGTGGCAATGGGCAGTCACTGTGAAACAGTTGACCTAAGGCAAATCTAGGATGATCTAGGGATTAAAAAAATAAAATAAATACCCTCCCTCCCCTCCAAAAAGGAGCAATACCACCCTAAACTCGTATGAACGTGGCGTTTCCAGTCCAGCTCCCTCCCAGAGCATTTGATGGTTCGTTTTAAAAAAGAGAAGAAAAAAGCAGAGCAGAGGGTTCCCTGGTGGGCTGTAAGACCTCCAAAGGACTTTTGGCAGCATCTGGAGATATTATTAAGTTTTCAGACTAGGTATGCATAGCACAATAATTAGTTCCCCTGAAGAGACCCCAGTAATTGATGGAATTTTCTGGCGTCTATTATGAAAGGACAGAATGGCTCTTCATACAAGCCAGCATTGGATTTTTCAGGCTCTATTCCAGATAGGCTAAAAATCAATTTTAGTACCTGGCTAGTAAATTCTGACACTTAAAGACATTTGTAGCCCAAAGAGCTTGCAACACCGCGTATTAATTACTGCGGAACTAACAAGGGGAGCAAGAGCACGTGGCGTGGAGGTGATGCTGTGGTGCTGCTCCTTAGGTGCTGCTACCTATGGGCAAGCGGACACGCACTGGTGGAGAGGCCAAGGTGCCTGTATTCCTGCATGGAGGCCTCATAATAAACCAGAATAAACAAGGCAGAGCCGCAGCAGCGCCCATGCTGGTCAGAGGGGTGGCTGCGGGTGGCCAAGGTCCTACTGAGGGGGAAGTAGTAGGCACGATGCAGTGAGACCCAGGAGGGAAGAAGGGTGGGTGTTTTGTGCACGTGGAGATGGTTTGGATCCCTCTCGGTCTGTAAATTGGATTAGACCTGCTGCTCAAGAAATACCCTCTGTATTTCTTTAAGAAATATCGAAGAAATCGTCTTCTGGAACAAAAGGTTATAAGCATTATTTTGTAGAGCTGGTTCTTTGCTTCTGGCGATGCTCCAGAGTGCTCAGAAGCCGAGTGAAGGGGGAAGAAATAGGACGTGCACTGCACATAGGCATTGCAAATGTATTAGCTCAAACATCGTACAGTTTTCATGCGTTTTAGGACTGGGGCTGCAGACTAGCGAGGCAGGCAGAGAGCAGAGCAGCTCCAGAGGCCACCGGCTCTGCCCTGTCCTGCCTGAAGGTTGTCCTCTGCCGGGGACAGCAAGGCAGCCCCTCGCCTCCTCCGGCTTGGGTTTCTGCTGAGGCTGCTGCAGAGCGTCAGCTAGCGCCAAGGGGTGGGAAAGGTTTTGAAAACGAAAGCGCGACCCAGGAGAAGGGCAGGAACCCGCCAGCAGAACTGGTTTGTGTGCAAACCAGCTCCTTCTCATTTCACAGGCAGGTCCTGTGCTGGTTTTCATACAACTGTTTTTAAGGTAGCACTATATATAGTCAAATGGTACTTTGCTGCAACTATCTCAGTGCTTGTAAGTGATTGGAATATGAGTAAAAAATATATTTAGCTGTATTCACTCTATGAAGCAAGATAGCGATAATTGTGTCAAGTTCACCTTAACCCATAGTGAAGCAGGTCCAGTTAAACCCCAAGATTTTTACCTCTATGCGTAACATCAGCAAATGCTTGTCCCCACGCCCTGGCCCTGTCTGGCAGCCCCCCCGCGGTCCACAGCCATCACGCAGCACGTTGCAGTATTGGTTTGCAGGCGGGGACCCACGGCATCCCCCAAGGAGTTGAGAACAGCAGCATTTCCATAGAGAGCCAGATAATTTCCTTCTCATTAGTTACTTTGACACAAGAAAGTTATCACAGCTCCCCGATCTGTCACTGGGCTGAGGGAATGGGAATTTGTAAAGCCAGATACGGGTTTTAAATTATGGCACTAGAAAATATTGCTGTTCATGGAAAGCTGCAGCACAAAGGGAGAGCACCTGCCCAAAGCTGGATTTCCTCGGGGAAAGCAGAGCAATTATTTTGTTGCTATCGAGGCGATGCCAGGGTGTTTTCTTCCTATTTCTGGGACCCTAATATAATAAAAGGAGCGAACAGCAGCAAGATGTAGGAGGCACTCACTGGTGAAAGCTCCAAAGCGCTGGGCTGAATTGGGTCCTGCGCAGGAGAGGCAGCGCATGGAGAGCAGAGACCCTGCGCTGCCCGGGCTCCCATGGCATGGCGACATTTCATGGCATCGCTCCATGCACAGTACAAACTCGGGCAACGCAGGACAATACCTGCCACTTGTGCCATCCCCAGCCCTGTTGCCCACCCAGTGCTTCCACAGGTGCAGGAAAATACCTCCTGAGGAGCAGGGAAGGACCTTTCTCCCTTCCCTCCCTCTCCAGCTGGGCCTGGCAGCTGCCCGCAGGTTTCTGAGCAAGGCACAGAAGGCAGTGTCGGCATGAAGGGGCCCCTGTGGTCTCCTCCAGCCCATAAATCACGGCAGCTAACAGCCCTGCTGACGGTCGTGCTGCTGTCTCGGGCTTAACAATCAGAGGGAGCATTTTGCAGCAGCAAAGTGAAAGCAGGGCGTAATGCTTATTTACTGAAGGGAATACAGGCTGTTTCCTACTTCTAGAAGTCCCTTTGCATCAGGAGAGGCTTTTCCCCTAGATGGAGAGGGAAGCTTGAGGAACCGAGCTCTCTCCGCTGAGATCATTGCACCCTTGGATGGAAATCATGGCAAGCCACAGCTGCTGCTGCTGCCTCCTCCTCCTCCTCCTTCTCCTCCCTGGGGCTCTGTCTCCAGCTGTTTCCCCAAGGCCAACAGGCAGCATTTGATGAGTCAGAGGCGCATCTTACCACAGCCTTTACAGCTGGGGTGAGCTTCCAGCCAGGGAGTTCATCTGCTCCGCTCAGCTGGTGGCGAGCTGCAAGAGCGCTTGGGTTGAGTTTCCTTATTTATTGCCGAGGGCTCCTGGGATGCCACGCTTCTACTGATTTACGTCCTTGGAGATAGTTAGCTTGTTTTCTGGGAGACATCCCATATGGCTGAACCACAGAGACCATGCTCAGGGTTACTTTCCTGACCCTGGCAATTAAGAGGACATTACAAAGCCTTTCCAAAAGGAATCACAACCTCTGAGTGATCACATTTGAAAGTGCCCTCTTGGGGGGGAAAAAACCTCCAAGAGAGGAACATTGTGATAAGATTCACGGACCTTAAGGCCAGGAGACAGTGTGAAATCATCTGGTCTGGCTTGTCCATCGCACTCCTCTCTGCTGCATCCACACAGACCGCACGGTGCAAGTAACACGATGTGGCACCATCTTATGCACTGCATCATCCACTTTTTCTGTCAGTACTTAACAATTAATCATCCCCTGTGTGCCTATGCAGAAAGGAAGAAAATAAAGAAGATAGATTGTGTTCGCTCTCTAACTCCCTTGCCTCCGGCTTGCATCTGTCAGCTTGTGTTATGCCTTCCCACCAGTCCCTGGTGGCTTCCCTGTGAAGCCCAACTTTTAGCCGTCTATAGCCTAGGGAGTCTACAGCACCGGCTTTTCTGCATGCGTTCTTGAAAATGCCGGTACAAAACCTGGACAGAACATTTCACACCTGTAACCTCTTTCCCAGCTGGAGGCAAGTCACCTGCCCTGCTCGCAGCTCCTGCCGTTGGTAGGTGAGAGCAATGCAGTGACATTTACCAACTGAACTTAATCTTACCCAAGAATAGACCAAAGTTTGATTTCCCTCCCCTTTTTTTCTTTTTAAATGATTTGATCCCCATTATGCAGGCTATAATCACTTATTTGAACAGGCCAATTATCCCGTTGCAGCTCAGTAACACTAATTACATTACAGTTCTCAGTGATGGAAGTTGCCAGGTTCTCCTGCTCATTAGCCAACCTTCCTCCATTGATACAGCAGCAGGTTTTAAATTTCTTCTCTTTGCGTTTGTCAGGTTGCCTTCAATTTGTTCCTAATTAGAGCTTGTCTCCTCCAGTGCTACTTAAAGCCCTTCTACCTGCTCTGGTTGGGATTCATTCAAGATGATTAGCACCCCTTACCATGTTTTGCAGCCCACCATGCCACAAACCCCAGCTCTTTAAAATTTTATCAATTATACAATAGTCGATGTGTTACCTCCAATTTTTTATTCTTTACTGACTGCAAGCTGAACACTCGGATTTTTCATTTCTTCAGGTTGTTTTTTTTCCTTTCAGATCCTCCTTTCTGTCATGCTACCCGCTGTGATACTGATCCCGAGGAGCTTCAGAACTGAGCCTCTAAACCTATCCACTTAGAAGTGAAAGGGAACTATGTTGTGGGAAGCAGCACAAACCCCAAGCCTTTCCTCCTGCTGACTGTCCTGCCAGAGCACACTAGCAGATAGCCTCCCTTTAGAGGACCTTGTTTTAATCCTAGCCCATGTTTCTACAGTTGGCTTACTTCACTAGTGGCCATCGCCTGCTGCTTTTGGCATGTGGCTTTAATTTCCTGCACTGGCCCCTTTTGCTAAGTAGCTCTTCCTTCACTGCACAGGGACTCCTTCTTCTCCTA
The DNA here is from genome assembly GCA_013396915.1 of Stercorarius parasiticus. NCBI lineage: Eukaryota > Metazoa > Chordata > Aves > Charadriiformes > Stercorariidae > Stercorarius > Stercorarius parasiticus. The sequence goes on from VWZL01006076.1 coordinate 170,858, forward strand.
CTGAGCCCTTAAAGCAGAGAAGAGTAAGGGCAGGGCCAGCACTCTGAGGAGGAACTATGTCTGATGATGACCAAGCGAATCCTGCTGTGCATATTCAGGGAAGCTCCATGTCTGGGCAGAGCTGGGAAGGGAGGTCAGCATTAACTGTTTCCACTCCGGTCTCACTTGGCATTCAGGTGTCTTCTGTGCATGATCTGGGCTAAATCCAGGAGAGGAGTTAGCTGTTTTCACATTAGGTAACGCTACCACAGCCAGAAACTACCTGCCTCCTTGATGCCTGAGGTCAGACGTGAGATTTAGAGTTAGGTTCTTGTACTCCCTATATAGGTACTGGAGCAAGCAAGAGGTCTTTGAATGAGTGCCTGAACAAGCTAAAAGCAGTGGTTGAAGCCAATGCGTCAATAAGAAATGCTGACCTGAATTTTTGCAGCTGAAACTCAGTGCTTTTAGGAGCTTGGCTGCTTCAGCCAGGGCTGGCAGATTTGACTTGTGCAGCTCCCGCACTCAGAGCTCTCCTGAAAGCCAAGGGTATCATATAGTCCCTGTGGGTTAAACCCCCATTCCTGTTGTTCAAAGGTACAGCTGCTTACCTTGAAATAAGTTCCTAAGGTTCAAGTGTGTGCCCAGGTGTTAGGAGGCCTGGTTGTACAGCCCTTCAGCCTGCTCACCCACTCCAAACCCTCCCTGCCCTGCTCAGCTGTGTTCCCCAACGCCCACCCCAACATCTCCATTGGATCCGGGCACCCTCTAGTCCTCTCCTGGAAGCTGCATCACTGTGAAGGAAATGATGTAAGGTTCATGAAGCTGAGGATCAGTTACTCGTGGTGGAACCTGGCATTGGCACTAGTTATCAGAGCATTCCCTTTGAGGGCAAAATGAAGTCTTTGGTCACTGTCCCTAGCTGGCAGTAGCAGACTTCTGCTGCTGTGGTGGGACTGGTTTTCTCCTGGTCATCACCAGGAGCATTTGCAGAATCCACTTGAAGCTTCAGCAACCCAATGGGCTTGCCTCGCATAGCAGCTCTGGTCCCACTGCCAGGCCTCTGCGACACCATCTTCCCCTTGGTCGGCCTCCAAACAGCTCTTCCACACATCCCAGCCTGTCGCTCTCGCTCCTCAGCAGCCAAGTCAGTCTCCCGTGGCCCAAGCACAACAAATGCCGAGGTCGCCTGCTCGGCCGGCTGTGAGAATTCTGCCTTGCTGAGCCCCACGGGAGCCAAGGGTTGTTTCCCGATTCTTCCCATGGCCTCCTGGCTTTTCCCTCTGCGCTTGCCACCACCACCTCCCCCTCATCCTCCCGAAATTCTCGCCACCGCGCTGCCTCCCCACCCTGCGGTCCCATCTGCTTCCCCTCGCCTGCCTTACTCTGTCTTACTCTGTCAAACTCACATCTCAGCTCTCAGCTCTGTCCCTCCCTCTCTTGCCTGCTTTTACCCTCTGCCATGTCCATCCCCCTCGTCAGACCCCGTTTCCCTGCACCTCTCCTAGCGAGCAATTTGAGTCTAGCTGCCTCGGAGACTATTTATTTTAATAGGTATATCCCTCAGAACACTGGATTAATATACCTGCTTATCTCTTCTCCCAGAGATAATTTTTTCCACTGTAAATTAAACAGGGTAAGGAAAGTCAAAGCCAGAGGAATAGATTTCTTTTTCAACGCTCTCAGTGGAAGGCCCCAGCAAAGGTACATTTCACAGCACATATATTATTGCGTAGATGGTTAGTGAAACAGCTGGGGTGCTGGAAGAGAAGTAAGGCTGCTGCAATTTACTGAGGCAGTTTACAGGTATGGCTGAAAACCATGCCATTCCTGCTCTACAAAAGTCTGTCCCGTAAACCAGTAAATCTTCTTACCAGCTCATGGGCTGCCGGGCACTTTTTGGGTTTCCCCTTGTTTCAGAGCACTAGCAAATGCACGCTTTGCTGGGAGGGGCGGGGGATGCCCAGGCACGTGCAATCTCTTGTTCTCTTCATTGTGAACACAAGAACCTATGGGGAACCTTCGGTGACTTCCCGGGAGCAAAGGGGACAGGGTAAGGGTCTGGAGGTCAGTAAGGTCTCCTGAGTCGAGTGAGGCTTTTGAGTCAAGGAACAGAGTAAACAACCGTCTTGTGTTAAGAAATTTTTATTTGTCCTTTGGATCTGTAATGTAAGCACATAAAATTACAAGTGGAAGAAACATCATGCCACAAAATTGCATAGAATTTTTACAAAAATGTGAATTATGCCTCCGAAACAATCATAGATCGAGGAACCAAAAAATATATACATGTTAACTGAAATATTTCATCCTATTTTGAAAGCAAATCATCAAGGACTAATCAATCACAGACACTATTAATACAATGTACAAGAGCAACACTGATTTCAAAGAAAGGCAAGCAATGATGTCCCTTTAGTTATCTCTCAGTGAATGTTTAGCTAATACATGAGCATTAATTAACATAATTATGAACATGTTAAATCTAAAATGTCTGGCCTTCATTAGAATTTTTAAAATTCTGTTTATACTGCCAAAACCAAGCTATTTTCAGTAGTGTAAAGATATCTGAAGTGCACGACCTAGTTTAATATAGACAGCTCTATTCTATACAGCAGAAAGTCCACGATACAGCATTTCCACACATTCAACACGGAACAAGGCAAATACATAAAAGGCACAAGACTTGCACATCATAAAGACCCTTTTTTCATTATCTTACTCTAGTTCAAGTAATATCAATATTAAATGATATCTGTTTTCACTGAAATAGTTTGAACAATGCAAGATGTACAGTATTACACGCTACCTTACACCTGCAGAAAGTGGCACTGTACAGATATAAAAAAATGTGAGTACAGGAAATGATCAAATACAAACGTACTGTAAAGTGACTACAGCTGATAGTATCTTTAATCCAACTGGTATATACCTTTGTTTTTAAATATAAATAAAAGGTTAATTGGTATTTGCCCAACTTGCTTCGAAGGCTGCGGTGAAGTCCTGGCTCCGCTGAAGTCCAGGGGAACGTAGCGCTGAAATTCAAAGGAGCTAAGATTTTACCAAAGAGCCTGCGCTGTACAACTGTTTCTATAATGCAATAGCCTTCAGTTTTATTGTGAACACTGCTATCAGGTTTGGTTTTATTTAAATAGTTTAGACAATATGTCCTTTTTACTTTATAAAATGCAGCATTACACGTTGACTCTCTACGTTCTTAATGAGTGATTAAGATTGATTTCAAAGTGCAAAACAAGGATTAACAGAGGATTCACCTTTCCTAGCATGAAAATGAAAGTCAGATTTTTGAATTTCGTGTTCACTAATTTCATCATCATCAACCAGAATAGTTTAACCCAAATTATGACCTCCAAACAATGTGCAATTTTTCTGTCTTTCTGCTTTAAGGTTAAAAAAGAAACATCAAAATACTGTTTGTTTTCCAAGATTTGAACTTATATATATATACACACACCATTAGTTAACTGAAAACTTAAGCTTGATTTGTATTTTATTGCTTCAATTTAAATAAAATAAGTTACTTTAAAGTACTAAAATCCTGAGGGAAGGGAAGTAAAGTAACTTAAGTGTTACGATGTATTAAAATGCCTCCCTATGCGATCGACTGCTTTCTCCGATTGCTTTTTTAATACAAAGTAAGGCCCCGACCTTGCAAACGTGTACGCGAGGGTTCTTCCCTGGAACAGTTGCACTGAGCCCGCTGCTGCACAGGTAAAGTCATGTCTGCGAGTTTGCAGGATCGAGCCTCTCGACGCTGGTCGCTGTCTTTGGAGCGAGTTCACCCTTCGCTCTAAGACGCCTCTTCACCACCCGGCCCAGAGAAAGGCCTTTAGCGCTACGCGTTGGCTGGGGCACAGATCAGAATCCCTCTGTAACGTTTCATCCTTCCTGTTTCTGTTAGGGTGGGAATCCAGGGAATAGCATTTCTTTGCCTCTTCAAATATCCTGACTTTCACAACGTCTCTCTGTCGTCTGATATAAATTTCTCAAAATGTGCTGTTACTTCTCTCATGCGTATCATATAGTACATTAACTTTTGATTGTTCTTATTTTAAGAAGTCAGTTAAACAGATTAATATACGTTTTTAAGTAACAGCGATCAGGTTTTCATATTTTGCTTTTCAATTTCAGACCTTAGTAAAACTGAGCCTCAGTCTTAAAAATAATGGAAGATTCTGTTAAATTTCAAATACTGTAGTCCTAAACATTTTATAATCCTATCAAATTCAGTAAGCTTAAAATATGATACTTAAAATCAATACTTTTGAGTCTGCAAAATATATATCAAATTTATATTCTAAAACTACTGTGATTTACAACACTAACACCACAAAAAGAATTTTATGATTCGATGACTATTTTATAGCAGTATAACCCAGCTGTTTGCTTTCATAAAGATTCTCTCTGTTCACATATCCCTGAAACATTTCACTTGGCCAAGAGACCACGCCGACCTCAAACAGAAACATGCCGTGTGTGTATATAGACAGATGTGTGTGCACATATAGCTCTCTATATATCTATATACAAACATATATGCACTCACACAGTGTAACAAACACAGACACCGACAATCTCCAGGCAGAGTTCTTCTCTGTTTGCCTCTTGTCCCCACAGTTCCAAGAATTTTCAGCAGCAAATATATTTCTTTCTGTGTGATAAACAGAATACCAAGACAGCAAGCCACCAGTGCTTGCAAAGCTAAAAAGGATTAAATGTTTCAGTGCAAATGTGAAATGACGGTACAGCTGTCAAGGTGCAGTTATAGAGAAGGAAACAAATAAGATTAAGTACTGTTATAATATTCTCTAGGATCTGTATTAGTTTGGAGCACTTTGCACTGGCACTTCAAAAGGAAATCCGCACACATTTGTCTCTGTACAATACACTGGTCTTCATTAAACATTCTTAACAGTGAACATGGCCAGAAAATTACCCATTGTAAATTGGGCAAAAAAAAAAAAAAAANGAGAGGATGGTTAACATATTAATTTTCCCATTACAGCTGCACTAAGCTTCAGAATAATAATAAGATGAAGAATGAGAATGAAGACCTTTACACAATACTTTTTATAAAATGTTCCTTTTGGGAAATGTGCACTCGAATGCAGATTCCTCCTGCCTCCCGAAGCGCGGCAGCGGCAGCTCGCGTCGGGAGAGCGGAGACGGGCAGCTGGGGAGCAGTGCGCCCTGGCGCACTGATTGTTGCTTGGGCAGTTAAAAAGTAGTATCAAATACTTTTTCCGGATTCTCTTCTTCCAATTCCTCTTCACTTTGCAGAGGTTTATGATTTGATTTTCCACTGTCAGATGCCAGGGAAGAGGGGGCAGAACTGTGGTCTCCATCTTCACTGATTTTCCCTTTCATGGCTTCCTGTACGAACTCCAGAATTTCCAAAGGCAGTCTTTTGAATTTGTCTTGATATTCCTGATCAAGTTCCACCTGCAACTACAACAAAAGAGACAAGCTGTCTTCAAGTGTATCTAATGTGACCAGTGCTACAGTATGGGGAACACACCACACGAGGCGGGGGTGGCGGGGGGGGAATTAATAATGCATTTTTGCATGATTCCAGAATATATTCCTTTCTTTTCCGTATTAGCGCCACACATCCAACACGCCTATTGATTTCCATGCAGACATTGCAAAGCTGAAGGAACGTGCGGCCATTTGTGCATAAGGCTGGGTTTGGGTACCATCCTTGGGTACCCAAATCCTTAAAATATATGTGGATTTAACTGTATTGGTGTCCATACTCCCACCGGCTTTCACAACACCCGACTCAAGTGCAGTATGGATCACAGATAAGCCTTTGAAAAAGCAAGGCCTTAATTAAGCTTCAGGTAGCTAATCGCACATTAATCGCACCACAAACATTGCTCTGAGAACAATACAGTAACTTTTGCCAGATTTCTTGGGTTGGAGAAACCATTAGGAAAAAGTCAGTTGTCAAAGGGAGTCAAAGAGGGAGGGAAAAAAAGTTAAATTACATTTCTTAGGGCTAGATCATGGAAAGTTACATTATCTGATTAATGCAGTATGTGTCTTGGACATTACTGGGGAAAAAGTGTCATATCATCAACAGGATGCAAAAGGCATGCAGAAAGAAATCTGGCTATCAGTCTTCAGGAAGCTGTGGGCCCTTTCCCAGTATTTATTTGTATAGCCTTTGTTTTTAGCGCCCATATTAGGATCTGCACGATCCATTATTTAAAAAAACCTAATTGTGTATGAAGGTTTCAACTGAAGACAAAGCCAATTTTTTCATCATGACCAACGCGAGCACGGCAGGAAGCAAAAGGGGTGAGTTCCAAAGCCAAACCCGCTCTGTCCGTCCATCCATCCAACCATCCATCCATCCATCCACCCACCTTCTTAAAAGAGGGAGTCAGTCAGGTTCTGCTAACTGTAGCTGCAGCAGTTTCACAACAGTTTCTCGGGCAATTGGATTTTGAGCTATATTTTTTCCCGGATGCATAAAGGTGCTATGAATTCTGATCCTTCAGCTCTGTGCTTGAGTCTATCCTGTCTAGTTTCAAGTCTCCTTCACCCCATTGCGACGGCTCTCAACAGGTAATACAAATTTTCCCTGGAACATTAGGACCTATACTACTCTTAACATCCTTGGTTGGTCCACAGCATGTGACTTTACCGCTGTCCCTCCCTCTGAGCCCTTCCAATCCCATTCCCCATGCTTCTGTCCTGGTTTTCATCCTGCATCTCTGATTTTATTTTTGTGAGGCCTCTTCTCCTTTCTCCTGATGTGCAGATCAACGTCCTTAGCTCACCTGGTCTAGTTCTATATTCCTTAATTAGACAAATTCTGCAGCTTTTCTTCCTCAGGATCTACGATCTGGCTTTTTCCTTTCAGTTCTCCTGCTAAAGCTCCTTTCCTGCCTTATTTCTGACAATTTTCCTGCTGCTCTGGCCTCAGTTTCCCACCCCGTCATCACAGTGCTGACAAACAGCGAGTCTGAGGCACAAATGATTGGCATTAAATACACCCCACCTCTAAAATGTATGTTTGTATCAACTGTTAGACAATCGCTACCATAACACCCCTTTTTCACGCAGTACCTTTCTTTTTTTCCTGAACTTTGTTTCCTGACTTTATGTCTAGATAGAAATTTTTGAAGGGATCGTCCTTTTGTCTCCATTTTGAGAATGCCTCCAAGAGTACACGTATGATCAGAGGAACTGTGCCGTAGCGTGGCTTGCAGGAAAAACCCATGGATGATGCTGATCATCCCTCACATCCCTGCAGCCCCAGGCCTCCACGCCTGCTGCCCAACCACCGAGAGCCTACATCTCCACTGGTCTCTACTTCAGAGTGACGGCAGCAAGGTGCTCACCTCGGTCATATTGCAAATCCAAAGATTACGTTCTAGGCAAAAGGTCTACCACCATGGTGCAGGGACAGGCAGCTCTGCGTACAATATTTTTTATAAGTCTAGGAATCGTGGGAAAGGCTCCACTGTATTGAAAGACAAATCTTTATAAGAGGGCATGAATTTCTTTACGCAGGAGTGTCTGAGCCAGCGATGGGCTGCTGCATTTCCCCATCTCATTGTCGTACACGGAATTACTGAGTTTGTAAATTTTGGGCACCTCAGGTATAAAAGGAGGTATGTAAAATCAAAAGTCAGAGAAAAGTCTCCTGGCTCTCAACCACCTTCAGAACCTTGATTTGCTTAATTAGGTTTAAGAGCAATAGAAATATTTGAAATCCCTCAGAAACTGAACGTTATCTGAACCCCGTGCAACCATGAGCATGTTGTTAGATAGCAGTTGTGTCTAATACTCAGCTCCTAAAGCGCCTCCAGTGGATAATCCCCCCTTAAGTCAAGCTTTTAATAGAAAAGACATGAATCTGGAGCTACCTCTCTGTCTTCAGTGTCTCCAGAGACAGTCTATGCAGGTATCTAATCACGAGAAGGTTGAAGTTAGTTGAGAAGGAGCAGACAGTAGACAGGGAGGGTTGATTAAAACTGCAAGTGTGTAAAAATTAAGTTTTCTTTTTGATTTCAAAGGCACTGTCGGTCCTTTCCCTTGCTCAGCTTCAGCCGAGCACCTCAGAGCCTATTCCCTGACCCTCGCGCTATCACACAAGACTCCAGCTGCAATGAAGAGCACAACGGGTGAGGCTGGGCGCAACGCAGCCACCCCACTGCAGACCTCACCCCTCACTGAAGTCTTCCTCAGCGAGCCTGGGGCTGGCAAATGCACGACAACCTCACGGTGCATTGGCTGCATTTCTCCTTAAACCACCGGCCACGGGCACAACAACGGCAAGCAGCTGTGGGTCAAGGTTAAAGAAACAAGTTGGCTGCTTAAAACCAGCTGGCTCAAAAAAAATAGCTTTTTTTTTTTTAAAAAAAAAAAAGCCTCAGTATCCTTCTATTAGACAATGATAACCATATTCTGTGGCCTTACAGGGACATTACAGCTCATTCGCTAATGGAAAGCTGCCCTCCCATTAGTAGCAGTTGTCATGTCTGTCTTTTTTTTGGCTTGCTGATGGCACAACAAAGTGCCATCTCAGTGTGCGTGTGTGTAAGTAAAAACCTCTCTGCACAACCAGCACCCCACCAGTCTCCGGCCCTGTGTGGCCTCATCTTTCAGGTTGCTGTCCCCTTGGGTTGCTTCCCATCACAAGTCCGTCTTCCCCGTGTTCTCTGCTCTGTAGCTACTAAACAAGGTGACCTACGCTTGCTTTTAGGTTTGTGAAGCCAGACAAGGGGGGGAAAATGAGAATGATGATTAGGCGGGCAGATCATTATCTAGACCACTGTTCCCATTAACACATAACAACCTTCCATTATCTCACTATCTGCCCTCTTATAGATCCTTTGTCCTTTCTTTAACCCCCAACAAAAATGACTTATTAATGTCACCTCCATGCAGCTTTAGTATCCCACAAGGGGTTGGAAACATTATTTCTTGTTCAGGTAAATAACACTCCTGTGTACTTTATTTACAGGCAATGGGTTAATACTTTAAAACTTGGAGCCGTTATTATGTGTTTGCAGCGGGGTCCTTGGGGACAGGAGATGAATGCATTAGTCGCTCTTGGCGGCTGTGGTCAGAAGCTCTAACTCTTGAATATACGCTTCCCTTTAATTTTTACACAAGAGTGCTAGCTAAAAACATCATCTGATACTCACATCAGCGTTACAAAATGGGCAAGTACCAGTATTGTATCTCCAAGTGACAGAAGGAGAGAAATGATGCTTAGGTAGGGATCAAAGCTCAGGAGGTGCCATCCTCAGCTGCCGCCGGTTTGAAAGGGCTCTCCCCCACCCCATTTATGTGATTGCTTATCAAACTAGACGTACGCCAGCACAGGCTTGGAATGGGCTGTGGATCACCAGGTCACCAAGTTGTCCTGCTCAAAGTAACAGCAGATACGGTGGGGCTTTGTTTGCGACTGTCCTGCCTCTGTTAGCTCTACCCCACAAGGGTTTCCACAGGGAAGCCCTGCCTGAGGTGCCCCTCTGACTTCAGCCAGCCGGTAGGCAGCACGGGTGACCGCGGGGCTTGGGCTTGCCCACCACCCAATCCTTTGAACCTCAACTACAACCAATGCAGCCCCGGGGCCTTGGGGATGGAAAACGAGCAGGGCTTTCCATGAGTGCCGTAGTGAGCTGGGCTCCTGGCGGCCAGCCAGCTGCCCAGCTGATGGACTCTCATTCCCTCTCAATTCAAAGGGCTCGTTGGCAGCCAGGGCTACAACCCCTTTCCAAAAAGGGTCATCCTTCAGGGAAAGGCCTCAGCAGCCCTTCCTTGGAATGTGGGAGGGGAAAACAAATATGGTCATTCAGCTTAAAGCAAGGAAAATGCACTCAGAAAAGGCAACGGGTGGTATTATTAAAACCATTTATAGCATTTATACCTAGCTGTTATTATTAGAGCTACCAAAATAACATAGCATAGCATTAAAATAGTGACCAGAGCATTAAAAAAAAGTAACTGTGATCAATAAAGAATTACAGAAGCAGAAATTGTGGTTTCAGGCTATCCCGATCGAGCCCCTGTAGACTTTTGCATACTTGCAATGTGATCTAATGAACTTCTGTTTCTACCAAGAACAAAAATAAAATGATCACATGAAAAACGCAACGTGCTGCCAACACAAGTTACCAGGAGGCCCGAAGTTCACATAGAGTGCTTAGGTTAAAAAAAATTAGAAAATTAAAAAATAAAATAAATATGTTTAACCCCTTAATCCTTAATTATTCCACATTTATGGCGTTTCATATTATCTTGTCTCCGAGTTTAAGCTTCAAATACCGAACTCCTCTCCCTTCTCACTACCTGAAATCCATCTCCTCCCTCTTTCCTGCTGCAGAATCCTTTTTTTTTCATTTCAGGATTGTTTTAAGATAACTGCGGATAAGCAAACAAGCTGGGCTAATGAGATACAAGAATCTAATAACGAGCTACCAGAAGTTTCAGATGTAGAGCGAAGTTAAGAAAAGTTTTGCAGTAGCTCAAGCTGTGGGAAGCAGGTATCTGCACAAACATAAATGGCAACCGCATCTAGGACCTCAGGTGTGAGAAGCAAAGACCTTACTGTGTGCATTAAAAACAACCAGCGGACTAAAAGATGACCCTGTCACACACATGGCAAGTTTGGGAATGCCTCTGTGGGCTGCTGCTATTGCCAGAGTCTTGTGAAAGTCTACTGCACGTACCCTGCAGCCAGGCTCCATGGCTTGAAGACGCGAGGCGGGCACACAGCTGGCCGACAGGCAGCACCACTTCCATCTGACCTCCTCCCCCTCACTTTGGCAGCCCAAGGGAAAGGGAAATTGTGGGGGAAACCATCTCCAGCCCATCTCCCTTCCTGCCACCACAACACCTTTGAAGCTGTTAATGCAAACACTGCCGCTCCTTCCCGTTGTACCTTAAAAGTGGTGGTTTGGAAGTTAGTGATGAAAGTGTTTTTCAAACAGTTTTCCCCTCTCTTCCTTCCCCATACAGCTTGAGATACTGCATGCTTGGTCTGCACAGTGGTGTGACCATCACATCCTGGTCAGCACCATTATCCTGATGGAAGATCCCATGCCAGAGGTGGTTATCTGATGCAAAACCAACCCACTTCCACACAGACTGGGATTCACTCCAGCTCACGTATTTTTTTAAAATATATTTTCAACTCAAAAATAACAGACGGGTCACTACTTAAAAAAGCATCTCAAGAATTAAACTTCAAGCAAAAACGTTTTGATAAATCTATGTATGGAATAGAACTGGTTACACATTTTGAGGAAAAAAAACCCCACCAAAATGCAATTTTGTTGAATCAAAACCATTCATCTTTGTTTTGATTAAGTTCTTCCACTGCAAAAATTTGATCTGACTCAAAATAAACTTTTTTAGGTCTCAGGTTTTCTATTCCACTTGCAATTTTTCTGTAAGGCCAGTTTTTTGAGTTTTGCATTTCTTTTATCCCTCCTTTCAAGTCTATCTCATTTTCCCTTATTCATAAATACTTTGTTTTCCTGATCACGCTTGGTTTTCCTCTGAATGGCGCACTGAATTAGGAATGAAAAATACTCAAAAAACCCTGGCTCAACAATCCAGGTAAAAATGCACTCTGAGGACTAAACAGTTTGGTACCTCCAACAATGTCTGACATTTCCAACAGCAAACTCTTTATCCTCAAGTTTTTAAAAAGATTTTAAACATTGTTTGAGTTCTGAATCCAAATGTGAAAAATTTGTAAGTTGCGCTACCTCCCCTTAAGGAAGGGCAGCAAAGTAGCAAAATAATGACTTTTTTTGGTATTTGGTTATTGTATTTATTCACCAGTTGAAGCGTGATACTAATTTGTATCCATAATTACCCCAGCACTACCCACGCTCAGTGTAATATTTAATTCCACATAAACAATACCTGTTCTTTTTGTTTTACTGATGAGAAGCTCAACTGCATTCATTTCTTCTGTGCAATTTCAGCAGAATGGATTTTGACAAGAGGCAGTAACTGGTTACTACACGATTTGTAACAAAAGGGGGACTGCAACCTCTATAGGATATTTCTGTTTAGCAAAGCTCCCATTCTCCTTCTCCCACGTCATTGGAAGTGTTTATTTTCTTAACAGCAGCGACACCGATCTTCTCACTGGTCAGTGAAAGCGTATTACAACAGAAATCCTGGTCTGCGATTGTGGCCCCTTTCTCACTCCTCCTGTTTCTCTAAATCTGCTAAAGGTCCAAAGAGCGATTTTTCTTCCTGCAAACGTTTGACCCATGTGTCTAAAGATAAGTTTGAATTTGGGGGCTTTTAAGACTGCATCAGACAACAAATACGCATAATGTCAGCGACCTCAATTTAGCTTCTGAAATACCACATAGAGGACTCCCAGATTAAGGGTACAGAGAGCAAGCAAGCTGCTGTTCTGCTGCTTTTCATTTTCAGAGCTTACTTAATTAGAAAGTCATTCTGGAGGGATACAGCATTAAAAGACATATGAGTAGCAAGAATTCTTAAAAGCAGATGGAGGCTCAGTAACAGGGAGAGTGAAATTCAGGAACAGAGCTCAGGGATCAAGTGATTTATAGGCAGCAATTTTTGTTTAATTGGAAACAGAAGGAGTTTCTTATTAAGGACCGTGGTATTCCCTCCAGTAAGCAGATTTCCGCTGGGAAGGCAAGGAGTAGCCACTGCTTAGTTGTCCTCGCGCCTTGTGGCCGCAGTCCCTCTGCAGCCATCAGCCTGCTATGGGGGGCTGCGGAAGACAGTGACTTGCAGTGAGGGTGACGGGTTTGAGGAGAATCCAGGACTCCTCTGCCAGACCTTTCCAAAAACGATATACCCACCTCTGCCACGTGGAGGAATGGCCCAAAGAAAGCAGCTGGGAAATGCAGTTTCTTGCAAAGCTGTTTATCTAGGCCTGGGAAAGGAGGTAACATCTCTAACACGTGCAGAGAGCACCTCAATGCTCTCTTCTTCTTTTTCTCCCGCCGTGTTAACATTTGGGCTTAACATAGCTACTCCTAGACAATACAGCTGAGCATGAAATTAAACTGTTTGGGTAGCTGAGGTTTTATCTCATAAGATGCTGGAGTGTGGAATCATTAAGGGAAATCTAAGGATACCCAGTACCAGAGACGGTGCAGGGAACAGCACTGAACTAGGTAAATGACGGCTGCGGCAGGAAATGCCTTTACACTGACTGGAAAGCGNGATGAAGCTCCCCTCGTCCTTCACAAGGTCTAACACACCAAGCCAAAATTCCAACCCTGCAAGGTCTCCATGCTATTCTGCTTCTGCAGGAGTTGTATTTTTGACTGATCCCCCCCGCCTTCCTATGTCAACAGGTTGCACAGTCCACTTGCTCTCCTTCAGAAGTTGCCCCAAGATGGGCTTGAAAACACCGCTCTGACACCTGAAGCACATCACAAGCCAAGGAGTCTGGAAACCGTACACTGAGTTATCTTACCTTATTCATATACTCCCCCTTGGACTTCCCCTGTTATCTTCCGTGTTTCAGCTTTGCATCTCTTCCTATTAAAGTCAAGGTGATTTGCTATGCCTCCCTAATGTACAACAAGTCCCCATATAAATGAGTCCTTTAACATCTGCTGTCTCAAGGCATTAGACTGTAACCTTAGGGCCTTCATCAATCTGTGTCTCCACCTTTATTAACTGCAACCTCAATTAAACCAATGGGACTGTGAAGAAACCTGGGACCTGGGCTCCTAGATTTTAACACTCTCATAAAGAAACTGGTATCTTCCTTCTGCATAGTAAACTAACGTCTATTCCAAGAGCTAATTAAAAAATAAATGTTTGAGTGATGAGATGCCCAACAGTGTTGCCCAGCTTATACATATGTTTTATATACATCTGCCTGTACTGTACCTCTGCTAAAATCTTCTGCGTTAGAGAAGCTTCTTACAGCAAAAGCCTAAACCGGTGATCTTTTCCTACTGGCAGTTGTATTATTGGTAGTATTTTCAGATCTCTTGTATTTTGTTTAAAGACATAGCTTGTACTGAATTCTACCGGACGATTTTCTTTACAATAACTTTTGTTTCCCATTTCTTCATCAGTACGGCAGTTTATTGTCATGCAAAGCCCTGCTCTGTGCCTTGTAAGCTGTGTACTTGGAATCACTCTTCTTTCTGAAGACTATTTTGTGTAATTGTTTCCTTTTGTGGACAAAATGCTTTCTTAAGCTGTCAACTACTTTCCTGATGACTCTATAAATACGTGACCTATGCATCTCATGATGCATATGAATAAAGATAATTTGAGCTGATATGAAAGGGAAAAAAATCGCCTTTCCACGAGCATGTATAACATTTTAAGGATAGATTCTGCTCTTTTTCATTATCACTGGAGTAAGTTAGCTTCACTGTAAGCAAAAAGAATCTGCTCAGTTTCAACGCAGCGAATCCAGAGAAACTCCACTGAAGTCTCATCTATCATCAGATACTGCCCTTAGCTTACTGGGGTGGATCCAGGATAAATAACTCTAGTGACATAGCTCAAATAGAGCTTCTTAACTGGTCCTTTTACAAAGTGCTGTCCATATTTTGGATACTGAATTGAAAACAAACAACTAAAAAAAAATCAGTGCACCTTCTAATGAGTGATTTTTTCCACTTCCACGATGCCTCCAAGGCACCCTGTAAACAGGCAGCTGACTGTCCAACAGCACAAGGCCTTGGAAGAGTAGCAGTATTGTAACTCTCAGCTCAAGAGGTCATAACAGTCCCTTGGAAACTCCTTTTAAGTGACATCTTGAGGTTATAACAGCAACAATATATTCCAGAAATATTTCAAATCCCGGGTGGACCGGAGAACGCGGGACTTGCAGAGCTGCGCAGCATCGCGACAGCCAAGCGGGATGTCTCCAGGGGGCCCTGGAATCCGCAGGGCCACTTTATGGATAATGTGGTTAGCCTAAAAGTGGTGCTGTCCCGCAGAGCGAGGGATTCTGGCTATTTTTGAAAGAGGACAAAGAGATGAAACGAAAGCTTCAGGTGCTTAAGGCCTCCTGTGTGAGGGCTCAGGAGCTGATGAAGTACAGATCTGAAAAAAATGTGGTAAAACTCTCACCACAGCTTCTGGATCCTTGCCTAAATGGAACTCTGAATACAGTTTAACAAAGTGTTTTTAAGTCTCTCACATCCACCTTGCTAATAGATAATTATAGTGTCGCCTGTGTCTGACTCTTGGCAGGACATCTCTAACAGGTCCCATCAGTATCGCAGAAAATTCCCTCCAAAGAGATTTCTTCTCAAATATGACAATGAAGAGGAAATAAATAATCTATTTCTCTGTCTCTCTCTAGTGGCTTCACTGTGCTACTCAATGGAAAAGGAACAGAGTCGTCCTATGATTAAGTCTGGCACCTCCTTTCACTGCGATATCCCGCTCTGCCCTTCCTGCTCAGCCGAGACTTTCAAGCCTGTTTCGAGTAATGAGAGCTCCTCACATACACCGAGGTCTGTGTATCTTGAGACGGCACGTTTCCTAAGGTACATGCTCACGGTAATTTCCATGCCATTGATAATTGTTAGGGAACTGTACGGAGGTTTAGAAGCAAGGCATCATCAGTTCCAAAAATAATCTCACTGATAAATCCTTCTGCTGCACTTTGAAGTTTACCTTGCACTGACTATACCTCTTCACATCAGAAACCCTCTGCAGGATAGAGCCTCATTGAAAAGTCTGCTTGGAAAATTACTGAGCAGAAAGTCCTTCTGTTAATATCCTGTTAAAAATGAATGTTTTTAGACTAGAAAGCAAGCACTCTCTGAATCAGGATCAAAGCCTTAGAAGTTTCTTTGAAAATCTTTTCAAGTAGTTGCAGTTCTGTAATCCATTGTAACAACGAAGGCTAGTCCAAAATATTTCCTAACTCATTAACAACACGAATCTGGCTTCCTCTTTACTATGAGCAGAGAAGAGCCAATTTAGTGACAGACCCATTATTTTCTAACATAACAAGCTAACGAAAAAAAATCTATTCAGGACCTGGCAGAAGTTTAACAGCAAAGACAGAGCTACTGTCCCTCATTTTCCATCTTCCAGAAATGATGGTTCAGTGTTTTGGCCTTTGTACTTCCAAGTGTCAGGAAAGTTTTGAGGCTGAGTTTAACAATGACAAAAAGTTGGGACTCGATTCAAATTTATATATTGATGTATACGTTCATTATTATCTAATGACCATCAAACGGAGATGTATCATTGCTACTAAGGATACAGAGACTGTTTATGGCTGCTCTGTGTTTATATATTACTATTATCTTCACATCTCTCTACTTCCACCATTGTTTCATCCATACATCCACCACTTCTCGTTGTTTCATGCTGTATTACACAACACGCTTTTTTTTTTTTTTTTACTTGAGCAGCAAAATTAGTGTGGAATTTTAACTGCAACTCTTAAAAACTTTATAGCTTAATGTAAGAGTGGCACTGCTCAGAGGTTCAACCTAATTAAAAATAGCCTGAGGGGTTTTACTTCCCGATACTACAATGAATTTAAAAGATAAAAAAAAAAACCTCTCCTCTTCTTGTCTGTACTACTATTACTGGATTAAGTAGTACCATGCAATGGGAGGTTAATGGAGCCATCCTCATGATTAAGTTCAAGGGAGTAATATTTCAGTTCAGTTGTTTTTTATTTAAACATTTTTTCCAAAGGTCACGTTAACGCTGACTACTGCAAACTTGGGCAACTTTCTAATTACCCATCACACTTAAGTGAACCATGCAGAAAACTTTACTTCAATGATGTTCAGCAAGCATCCCACAATGCAAAAATTGACATATAAGGTAACTTCATAAAGCTGTAGAAACATGACAAAGCCCGTCGCACTGCTGTGCAGAGCAGCTTGAACTCCTGCCTGTTAAAGGGCACACCCAAAGTTCACTTAAGTCTACAAGAAGAAAGTGATTTACTTTGATGGGTTTTGAACCCACAGAACTGGCAGCCATCTAAGTACAGGTGCAAACCAACCAGGTCAAAGGAAGGAACTGCTGGCACAAAATGGCATGAAGTGCATGCTCCTTCCCCAGCAGAGCTCTGAAGGTAATCTGACTCATAAAGAAGCGCAAAAGCCGTGTCTCAGAGGTTCAGGACTTTCAACTGTCTTGTCTTACCGATGTAAGGAAACTGCAAGGCATGAAAGAGTCTAGGAAACAGGACCGAGTTGCTGCTTAAAATCCAAGCCTGCTTCAACAGACAGGTAGAGATAACAACTTCCCACAGAGAATGTCAGATGTCATTCTTGCGTCCAGACCTGCCCGCCTTTCTCTCTCTTTGCGTACAACCTGATGTGGTTTCTGTTGAGCACCTGAGCTCCATGAAGAAGGGAAACCTCTGCAGGTGTTTTTCTTTCTTAATGCTTAGTATGGGTGAAGGACTACCACCCTGCGCATGCTGCAGCCCAACCAGCCAGCACAGATCCTGAGGTCAGCTCTTCCCAGCTGTGGTGGAATATGTTCAGTGAGCAGGTGTCAGAAATCGGGTGTGTCACAGTGCTTGTGTGTTTGAGTCTGCACTATGGTATGCTTTTCGTCTTGCTGTGCAGTTGGACATCTTAAAGTCCTCTTGAACAGGTCTCTTAATGATATGGCCAATAGCACAGTTGGGTTTTGTGGTCAGACCTTCCTGTTGCTAGGAAAAGGGATATGCAAATTCCCTAGAAGCCAGCAGAGACAGGAAAATAAGAGATACTACTACAACTTACAACCATTTCAGTTCCTTTGGTATCTCCCTTCCCCACCGATCTCAGTGGGCCACAGCACATGGAGGTCACACTGAGGCCTCATCCAGATCTCAAGCCTATTACAGGAAGAGTGAACTTTGGTACCAGCATCAGTGCGTGCTGGATTTGGTCCCCGGCTTCTCTCCTTCTGAAGCTAACACAGTTCATCCAAGTTTAGTTCACCAGAGGGTCAAGCCTGAACTGAGATGAATCTCATGGAACTTCACTAAGTCCTTTGCTTTTTTTTCCACTGAGAGGCATGACATCAAAATGTATAACTTGATCTCCTGAGAGCTCCAATTTGCTTTTAATCTGATTTCATTTACGTGTATCACTATTGGTAGCTTCTATCTTGGAAAAGTTTTGTACCACAGAAAACCTTATTTAAGAAAAAAAAAATTGGCAGTAGAACAAAACCTCTTTCCATTATATGAACTTATCTTTTTAATGCTCTATCAGTATTTTATTATTACTTCAGTACTTGACGTGTTCCAAAAGCATTAAAAAGTTCTTGAGAGGTCTTACAACTTTACAGTGTAGTCTCTGATGCCAATTCTGATCACAATCTAGTTGAAGATAAGTTTAATGAACACTAGAAAAATAAAGGCCTTTTATAAATGATCAAGTTATTTAAGGAAGCAAAATAATACTTTGAAAACATTGGTTGCTTGGTTTAAAGTTCTATTTAAAATATGCATAGAGTGCACATTTTTGTTGAGGATAACAGTAACTTATCTTGAATTTTGAGAGTATTCCAAAATGATGGTAGAGAAGTATCAGAAATTAAGGAGATTAGTAATTTGCAAAAAAACCTTTTAGAACAGTGACTACAAAACGTCATCTTTTACCCATCTCACGTAAATGTATTTAGAACTATAGAAATACAGACAAGTGTTAGACTTAGTGATGGTGAGTGAATAATTAAGTCATCCGCTACTCTATATAACAGTAAAAAGATTATTCTGAGTTAGTTACAGAAGTTATTCCTAAAAATTTCTTATCACTTAGGTTATTTAAACTTTCTTACATATCAATTAGTTTGAAATAATAAGTCTTTAGGCTATCCATTAATTGCAGCACTGTAGACACGATCTGTATTTAAAATTATGCAATGAAAATTAAGCCGAAGCACCAAGCTGTCTTGGCTAACAAAAAAGGTTTCCTCAGCCCTTCGGATAAAGAAGGAGAGATAATGGGGGCACTGAATTCACAGGAGAACTCCTTCTCAGTTTACTGTTCTCTCTCATCACATGCTAACACCGACTACCAAAGCCACAAGCCGTTATCCACGTGTTTAATTTGCAGTGTTGCATTTTCAGTGCATTCATTTTCCGATCCTACGGTATGACTGTTTTCAAACAAAAAAGAAAAGAACTCCTGTGATTAATGCAAAGGAGAGCAACATACATAACCCGAAGGACAGCTGATTAAGAAGATTCTGCAACAGGATCATTTACAAATGCAAGGTAAATGTGGGTGGGAAATTTAAATAGTTTAGTTACTCTTTTAGAAGTGAGAGGGAGGCTGGTTGCAGAGGCACATCTGGTCTATACATCAGGAGAAGGCACCATTTTTAGTTTCTCTCTCTCCTGCTGTTATGGCTCTAGGTTCTCAAAAAAGGCTCCAACCCACCCTTTTAAGTCTTGCTGCCTTTGCAGAACAGATCTTAGGACAACTGAATTTCTGTTGTCTGGTCGTATTTTGCTTCAGTGATACACTGAAACTACAATTTGGCATTTGTACCATTATAGCTGGTTCACGCTGGCATCTGTCAGAGGCACACAGCGTGGACTGCCACATCAGTCAAGGCGGCTGCCTGCAGCCAGGATGGGACCTGGGATTATTTTAAAAATGCAGCCATTAATTGATAGGTGTTTTCTCCTCAAATCCTTTCTGCCTGCGGCACGAATGAGGAGTCAAAGAAAACAATTCAGCCGATTCAAACAGATCTTGGGAATGGTGTCTTCCTGACATAGAAATTGGAAAAAAAGCAGCTGAAATATTCCGTGTTGAAAAGGATGCCTGACGGAGGTAATCGTACCCGAGAGTGATGCTCCTTTAGAGTCAGACAAACTGCAGCAGCTCACTATCTGTCAGGCTTCTCTGCGTGCTGCACCATCAATTCCAGAGCTGTTCCACCTTCCTCTCTCCTCTCCCCTATGCTTAATTGGACTTTTAAATAACAAAAGGCAGAGCATTGGGCAGTCAACTTTCTGTGTGTAACACGGCTCTTTTTATCCTCAGAAAATAGCGGATTACCCTTCTGTGCACAAAAGAAAAAGAGATCCCCTTTAACGTTCAGCCTAGCCACTGTGGGATTTCCTAATGTCAGTGTCCTGCACTCAATATGTGACTCTCTTAAGACACTAAAAAATGTTCTCTATTATATGCATGTTTATCACAAAAGTGCTCTTACTAATACTGATAAATGGTTATAGGAGGGAAACAAGGGTGAACACTAAGTCAATCCTCTTATGACATGTCTGTGTGTTTGTGGATGCATATACTCACAAAACGGGGGCAAAAAGGGAAGGCATCTGATTATTTTTAAGTAAATCAAAATAATGACTTTACTGGCATAAACACTGATTTTGTATAAAAATTCACATTACTGAAATATTCATATAAAAGACACAATTTGTTCAGGGACGACAGGTACAAAAAGTGTCTTTGGTGAGATATTTATCAAAGATTTTTTTTTTTTTTNGGGCCAGAATTGGACATGAAAAGGGACGTTGTCGTGGCGGGCACCTATAACAACTGATCAGCCTGGGAAGACTGGGTGGTGAAGCTAGCTTACTTGCCCAGAAAGCTTTTCAAAAAGGAATGCAGCAGGGCATGGAATACTTCAACTTCTTAGCAGGCAACGTTCATATTTACAATGATCTCTACTCTACTGGAGATTGGGTGGAAAAGCAGACACCTATTTCACATAAAAGATCTGGACCTGTGAGCAGGTTTATTGCATTTTCACACTATATCAATTCCTGCAGCAGACAACAGAGAGGATCTTGGCCTATGTAAAATCCTCAATGATTTCTATCACTGTACTAGATCTGCTTACAAGGGAGTTGCAACCATTAAAGGGCAGCTGATATTACAAGAAATTAACCCCAGTCTTAAAAAAAAAAAATCACTTCAAAAGTAAAAAAGCTAAGTAATAATTTAAAAAATTGAATTAATTTTCAAGTAATTAGCATTTTCAAGTGGGAGCCGCAGTAGCATCTGTCTGAATACAAATGGGAATGAAAGGTACTCCAGGCCAAAAGGAGACGTTAACACTAACATGGAATTCGGGAGAAGTTACTGCAGAATTTATTCCATTATGCCATGGAGAGCGTGAGCCCCTGCTCAGAATTACAGTGATTCCCTGAGAAAAAGACTGACAGTGAGTTACCGCTCCCAGGAGCTTCTACAATTTCCATGCTGCTCAGCATTACAGGCTTGTACATCTATCACACACCAACTTCAGCAGCATCCAAGCTCTGCGGTATGAGATGTATTACTAAAAGAATAGGGAAGGGTGTAATTGCCACCAAGGCCATGGGTCCTGTCGGGAATACTGATTCCTGAAACCCGATCTCTGCTCTGAAAACTGAACCTGCATAATTTTCAGCAGAAAGGAAAGTTTGAAGAGTGGAAATACTACACTGAGATCTCACTGACCTATATAACACTCTGCAGAACAAAACTGTGATCCAAACAAGTACTTTCAAATATACTAATATAAATAAACTCAAGAAGGACCACAGATAAGCTATTCTATACGCTAATAGTTTCTAGAAATACTAACCTCAGTATCAGCAGTTTGTGAAATAATTTGTCCTATGAGCTCCACGCCATATGTTTTATTCAGGCATTAACACTTGCTTTGTGAAAATAAAGCTGTCAGAATGTGAGCTACCACATGCAATATCATTCCCACAGGCCATACAGTAATTAAACATGGAGGCTGACATTGCACCACACAGAATTCTGGTGGTGTATAACAGCTATTAAAAGACTTACAAAAATCCAGGTTCAGAAAAAATGCCAGCTTGATTCTAGACAACACCTACATATGGCTGAAGCCCCACTGAAAAACTCTATCATGCACTTAAGTGTTCATTTGAAACACAGCTTAAAGGATGAGGAAAGTGTAGGAAAAGATTTTAGGTCTTACTTTTTAGAGCTCTCATGAGCCATCCCTACCCGGCCAAAACGTCCTAGTGGGAAAGCCATTTTGCATGGAATAAAAAGAGCTGCATGTTCAGACCAGACTTCTAAGTCTACATTCTGTTTTTCTGTCTCAAAAATTTTATCTTAGGTTTCTGCTGTTGACAAAGGTAACTGTTAACTAATTGGAAGTTCCTCCTACAGATGACTAACATTTAGTCACTGGTGGATTCAGAGATCCTGAATGAAGTTGTAAATTTAAGTAATTTCTCTAGATTTTCGCACAGCTCTTATCATGGCTTAGGAGGATTATACACCTCTCCTGCACAGAAATATTCTCTAAGGTCATTAGTTTTGTTCAGCCCAAAGCCAGTGGTTTCTTACACGGGAGCAAGAGCTGAGATTTTGCTTTATGGCCTGCAGGAAAACTTGACCCTTTCCTTCTGCGCAGCCTGCCCTCCTCCTATCCAGGTACTCCAAAGCATTCAAAATGCCTTGCCCTGAGAATGCAGCACTGACAGCTTAGGGCAGAAAGGGGAAAAGGTTTTCTTCCCATCATTCTCATATCTGCTTTGAAGAGAGGTGAACCTTGGGGCGATGGATTTCTTCACCTCAGTTTGCAGCTCCCCGCGTACTCGGTGCTAATCCATTTTGTTTCCCAATTTTCCTGCACAGGTAGGGTACACTGAATGGTGACTCCACCTTGCATAGCTTCTAACACCATTCCCTTTACACAGTCTATGAGGCTGAAGTCCTGAGAGCAGGACAAAGCAAAGGAAAGAATAATTCCAGTGGTGTCATAAGTGGTTACACGACGCCACAGGAGGTTCTCCTCTGAGGTCTGATTTCCTTCTAACTGTGCAGTAGCATTTGAACTGCCCAGGTCCCCGCCATTCTCCCAAGATATCCTAATTTGATTCAGGGTTAGCCTCATATTGTTTAAAACGTGATGCATGACGAGAACAGAGTTAAAACAAGTACTTCTGGTTTTTAAATGTTCACAGAGTTGTTTCAAGGCAGCTCAGCTCTATTCCTATCCTCCTGCTTTTCAGAAAAGGAAGGCAGAACATCCCTCAGGAAGATAAATCAATATTCTCGTGACACTTAAACACAAACAAGAAAGAAATCCTAGTTCCCTGGTGAGCAATTGCCAATTTAATTTTGCCATCTTCAGTAAGTCACTCTTTTGAATATTGTCAAGGCGCCAATGTATTAATTATGAGCTCTACTTTCTTTTGTCACAATTATTTTGCTCAGGAAACATAAACTTTCAGTTGCCTTGCCCGTGCCCAAGGGGAAAACAACATTCATGAAATCAAGGCCCCGCCTAGCAATTTTAATCTCTAACCTTACGACAATGAGAGAACAAAATAATATTTAGAACTGTGTTATTTTTAACAAGCGTTCAAAAAAATGATCACTTATTTTGCAACAATAAGAACATTAAAGTAAATCATAAGCATGTAATGGTATGTATAAATACGTGAAGAATATATGGGTGTCCAGGTGGGCAGAGAGAGGTGATTCACAGCAAAAAAGCCTGACAAATTATAGTCACACTTTATAAACGAGTCAAACTTACTTTGCATTTGCCTTTCAGTAATGTATAGAAGACAATCTGTATTGTGCAAGGCACAGCTCAAACATACAGAGCTAGAATCATAGAATTGCCCAGGTTGGAAGGGACCTTTCAGATCATCGAGTCCAACCATCAACCTAACTCTGACAAAAACCATCCCTAAACCGTATCGCTAAGCACTATGTCTACCCGTCTTTTAAATGCCTCCAGGGACGTTGACTCAACCACTTCCCTGGGCAGCCTGTTCCAATGCTTGATAGCCCTTTCAGTGTACAAATTTTTCCTAATATCCAGTCTAAACCTCCCCAGTGCAACTTGAGGCCGTTTCCTCTTGTCCTATCGCCTGTTCCCTGGGAGAAGAGAAAACCCCACCCGGCTACCCCCTCCTTTCAGGGAGCTGTAGAGAGTGAGAAGGTCTCCCCTCAGCCTCCTTTTCTCTAGGCTAAACAATCCCTTGTCCGTAGAAGTATACACGACAAGTATTTAAAAAACAAAGGAACAAACCCAACCCTAGACAGGCTGATAAAACAACCTGGGGGGAAAGCACGAGGACCCACCACACTGATGCTGGCCAGGGAGCAGAACAGCGCTCACAGCCAATGTGTGCCTCCACCCCTCCTGAAGGTGCATTGCTGCAAACACTGGTACCAAGGAGTAGTCCCCAAAACTGAGCCTTGGTTGTCAGCAGGAAGGACTACGAATTACAGAACAACTGTTAAGACCTTGCGCGGGATGGTGAAAAGCCACAGGAGGATGTTCCGCAGCAAGGAGGAGCTGCAGCTCTCTTGAGACAGCTCCTTTCACTCCTGCATACGTGGGTGAGTTGAGCCCAGGGCCACTGAAAAGCAAACACTGCCTGCCTGGTGATGAACCAAAATCCTTTGCGTCCAGGTAACAGCAGCAGAAAGGCAGGTTTTGTTACCAAATACAGTCCTCACTGAGAAGCCATGGCTATTGTCACAGACAAGCAAAGCATATCAAAGCATTCCAGAAGAAAGCAGTAGAAGGTGAAATATTAAATAA
Organism: Stercorarius parasiticus; assembly: GCA_013396915.1. Taxonomy (NCBI): domain Eukaryota; kingdom Metazoa; phylum Chordata; class Aves; order Charadriiformes; family Stercorariidae; genus Stercorarius; species Stercorarius parasiticus. Next base: position 195,347 of record VWZL01006076.1, read on the forward strand.
AAATATGAAGCAAGGAGGATTCACCGATTCGGTGACGAAGGTGTGTGGCTTATTGCTACACTCTTCACAGTGAAAACTCAAGACCTCCTGGCATGACTGTGTTTACAGGAGGTTTCAGGAAGTTTGCTTATACATAATCATGTCTCCTGATAGCAGAGATACCCCTGAAATAATACTTCATTCTATCAGCACGTTCTAATCATCAGCCCTTCCATAAAGCAATGAAAAAAACTCTTCTAATCTTCTTTCATCTTTGTTCCAGGCTTTGCCTGCCTTTCCCCAGTTGTCTTCTGTTCCCTTCCTCCTCCCTGAAAACCTCACTCTTACGTCTATATGTTCCCCTTTAGGCTTCACTAATCCTGTTTTACTGATTCACATTCATAAATTCTTTCTCTTTGTCCCCCAAGCTTTCCTCCTGCTCTGATGCCCTGGTTAATCCTCTCTTTATCCCATACTCTGGTGTCCCAGATGACAAATCCTTCATTTATCTGCTTGGTAAGCTTCATCTTCAGAGGTACCCAGAATTCCTCCCTTCAACACCTTTCTCCATCTCATACCTCTACGTTCAGATGCTCTCAATTCCTACCCCCACATCCTCCCCCCTGCATCAACCTTCTTTACCTCTTCAGAGAGATATTTCTGATCTGAGAGTACTGCAGCTACTGTCAGCAGAGAACAGAGGATATTCTGATGACCCAAAGGGCTGTGGAAAGAAAACTTTTATCGTCATGCTGTTACCCACAGCCCCTGACCGCTGCACTGAGGTGGGGCAAAAGCAGCAATCAATAAAACAGGCAGGGAAACAATGGGGTGGGGTATGATTTGAAGAAGCCACAAATTGCTTTCCCAGTATAAAAACGATGTAATGGCCAGTGGCAGCATATGTTAACGCAGCTAGCGGATAATAATCAGGGCTATAAATGCTCCAAGATTTCAGAAGAACCACCAGGCAGTAAATTGTGGACACTCCTGACTTAGTTTTGACATGTAAAATGAAAACAACATTAGCATTACTAGATAAAAAGGGGAATGTTTCACTCACTTTCACTATAGTCTCACATTCCATTTCTACTTCTGTTTCTCCTCTACTTCTTGTTCTTCTATGCTCTTTAAAACAAAACCAAGGATCATTTCAATTTGATGTGATTAACAATTACTCTAAGCTGAAATGACATAATTCTGTGCATTACAGTAAAATAACATCTCTTTAATCTATGCACTTAATGAAAAACAAAATATTACTTCATGCTTCTGTGTGCTGGCTCATTAATGTTTGACTAGGTACATATTAGTCAGAGAAACCAGTCTATTTATCACAACTTGTCACTTGATACTAAAAGAGGGCAATGTTTCAACTGTGTTACGTGGGGGATCCGGGTTTAGTTGAAGTTGCAGCTTATGCACGTCTCAAGAAGTGTCACTTTTTTCTGGGAGGGGGAAAGAAGCATGTCTCTGAAGGAAAAAGTGAGCATCAGCTATGCCACCTGAAGTATGAGCTTGAAGAAACACCTCTGGCCATCGCAGCAGGAAGGCTTTACACTGCAACTGTGCCCAATCCCATGAACTCAGGGCAGTCTGGATGGAAAACCTTCAAGGACATCACCAGGCGCTTACAAGGGTGGTGCTCTCCTTCACCAGCCAGCCCCGTTCCCTTTGAGTCAGCCTTGCATGAGTGCCTGAGCAGGAGACGAGATACGGGACATGCTGCTGCTGGAGATGTTACTAGTGTTCACTCGCCTTCGTCCTGAGTTGGTGTTTATCTCTGGAGTGGAAACTTCTCTTTGACAGTTCAAAAGAGCGGCAGGATTTTCAGGTTGTCCCATTAACCTAGCAGACCCAGATGTGCTGCAGGCAGCTACATGTACGCGGAGCTGACTCACTGGGAGAGCTGTGGTCCATCACACACCACTCCGAGCACCCTGAACTTCAACTCTCTCTCTTGAAGAGGTCTAGGGTCTGGATCAGAGAGGTCCTGAAGGTAATCAGCAACAACCAAGAAGACCCAAGTGGTTTAGTTTGTGCAGTTACTAGAAGATAGCTATAAAATTATAACCGGGAACTGAAAGAAAGGGGGACTTTTTGGTTCTTGCTAAGTGCAGTCTTTAAACAATGTTGCCATGCCATTTTCAAGTGGCTGCAGTATGTTTTATTCTCTGTTACATTATTGTGGTAACTGTCTTATTTTACTCTAAAGTAAGTGTTATTTCAGTATTGAGTGATACATTGCTTCACCTGGATAGTAACTGCATGAGTATACTGCTGAACTTGGTTCTGGTTGTAGAAGTTAAGGCACAGCTCTTTCACGATACAATTGGTGCCACTAAAATCTTGACACTTCCCACATCATGGACTTTTTACTCCATCACATATTCAAGACAGTATGGTATTTACATTGTCCAGGAGCCAGAGCCGTAGTGGCATCCAATGTAATATGGTGATACTGGGTGAGAGTCAGCCCTGGAATAATTGCATGCAAGTTCATTGAGGTAAACTGTATTTTGTGTTAGCTGTCAGGTATGTTACAAATGAAATAGAAAATTGAAACCTATAAAAAGAAATAGAAACAAACAATAGCACAAAACGAAGGTTTTCTTTGTTTAATATTTAAAGATTACATAGCTTAATAACTGAAGTAGTGCTTTTGAAATTTTTCATGAAACATTTCCTCTCAAAGCATTTTTTTTAAACTGAATATAATTATTGAGTCACTTCCTTGGTAATGGGTGAAGAAGCAGAACAATACGTTTGAGCACTGTGTCCTCATTTTACGTTCATGCAGATTCCTAAGTGCCTTATAATTGAGTCAAAATGGCAGGCAAAATAAATATAATTAGCTAAGAACGTGGCTGGACTTGATTGAAATTTTATGTAAGGGAACTTAAGCCACCTTCTTACATTGCATTGCAACAAACGAACGGAACTATTTTATTTATTTTCTCCTTGAACTCTTTCTCACCTTGGTAGCCAAGGGGCTGTAAAACTACTGCATTAACACCAACACAAATGGTGTTATAAGATACATGTTGGGTATAAGATGGTCAGGAAATGCGTGCCAGTGATTATGGCAGCTTGAACCATTTCGACATGCAAAACGAATCTAAAATATTAGCTGAGGAAGCAGAAGGTGACAGTTTGTAGCAGAAAAAAATGTAGCAGCCAGAAGGTGAAATGTAAAGTGAAAAAAGAAAGCTACTTTGTTTTCCATAGTTCCTTATCACTTCTCCTGATGCACTTCATTTTTCTGTCCCTTTGATCTATGTACTTCACTGGTTTTCTGCTCCTACTGACAGACAAATCAGAAGAAGTGCCTTACTTAAAATTGGCAATTTTTGCAAAATTACATACATGTTTGCAGCGCACAAACATTTTGTTACTGTGGATGTTAGACTACTTACTTCAACGGGGCTCGTAACTACTGAAGGCAGGTTAAGATTTGATTAGAAATTCCCTTAAAAGCAGTCTTGGAAAACACTGCTAAACATCCTCTTGCTAAATTCCTTAGTTTGTGCAACATTATTACTTTTCCTTACTTTTGGCATTGTTTTTAGCCAGCTTCCCTGTTAAAGGACACATCTCGGTTTGTGAAAATGTGTGTCTGCTTGGCACGCAGGTATGTCCTGGCCCAGGATTTGGGTGTGCAAAGCAGGCACACGTTTACAAATGTGCAGATTTTACCTACCTGGAGGATGAATATCAGGGTCAAAATAAGTAAACATTTCAAAAAAAAAAAAAAGCAACATCCAAAAATGATAAAAAAAGCCCCTCTACTTAATCAAACTGAGGATTTTCCTTTTGATTATTTATCAAAACACAGTCCACTGAAAGGAACAGAGATATCTGGATAGCATGAATTCCACCATGATAGGAAATCGTAGCTTCACAAGATGCAACTATTTAGCTGTAAGTAAGGTACACACCACGCAAAACCTGTACTGTTTATAGAGATTTTAACAATATAGTGTGTGCACTTGCACTATTAGGATGCTCCCGATCCCAATGACCCTAGTGTAGTAGACGTGTATGATATATTATGCACACATATTTACCACCGGGGTGCTCACTAGTTTTGGAGCTCCAGGTATTGAATTGCAGCATAAGAAAGACAAAGTCAGAGAGAAACACAGGGATTAAACACTGAATTTCAAGCTCTTTCCTATTCTGATGGTCGGGACTGTAGTTGTCATAATTACCTGGTCTTTAAAATCCCCAATCCTTGATCCTAGTGTGAGAAGTATCTTTCTGTATGTACAGACATTACAAGAAGCAGCTTTTTTGTGAAATCTCTAATGCATAGATAATGCAACACAGAAAATAGGTATACTTGCCCAAATCATACCTAAGCAGCCAAGTATGTATTGCTTTTATTAGTGCTGAGACAACATTTTAGAGAAGACACACATGGGAACTAAACTGTAGAAGAACACTAATGACAGGGGGAAGCGGTAAAACACTGTCTGCTATTCAAAGTCAGTGTCTACCTAATACTGGTTTCCCAGCAGTTTTCTGGAGACAGCAGTCATCAGAAAGTCCAGAAATCAATCCAGTGCAAGTTTAAGCTTTTAAAATATTGAAGTTGAATATATTCTGGTTTATCTGATTATTCTGAAAATGTCCTCACTCATATAGAGGGCCAAAAAAAAGTTTGCATTTTATATTTCTGGTTTCTAAGCTGTTGTGAAAAGCTGCGTTGTGTTCTCTTTTTGTTGTGACATTACTATAAAGAACTACTGCCACAATTAGTCCAGATTTATATTCTTGCTAGCACATAGAAATGTGGCACAGAACCTTGTCATTCCCCACGCTAAATTGTGCTGACCTACCACCTCCAATCAAATGCTGCTAATATGACTTATTCTTTACAATTATCTTTTGTGAACCTTTAAAAATACAATGAAGGAAAATGTATTGTATCAGGAAAAAGAAAAAGGGAATACCGCTTATCCACAAGAGCTGCCTCACAGCATATCATTTAGTTCTCTTAATAATTCACGCCTCTCCCAGTTATTCCGCAACTTATATGTGTTGCCGTTGGCTCTGCCTTTGGCACACACTTACAGTGTTTTCCGAGACCACGGCAGCACAAAACCACCATATTAAAGAAAGAAGAATAGATCTTAAAAACCAGTATGAGGGGAAATGGAAAAGTTTTAAGCAAAGGTGCAACCCAAGTGACTTAAGATTTTTAGAAATGAAACATTCATGCCTCGCTCCTTCTCCTGTTTCTGTGCTATAGTGCTCTCATCAAAGGTTCAGGAGGCTAAAGGACACCTCATCACTGCTGGCAATTGTGGGGATATATTTCTGCTGAAACTCTGGCCAGCTGACTAAGCAGCAAACAGTGCTCACTAAATAGGGGGAAGAAACCAAGCCATCTGGAAAACAGTATGCACTGTTTATTATTTAATCAATGGACCAAGCAAAAGTGTCTTGGTCCTTATGGAAGAAGCTCCGGCCTAAATTACAAAGCAATGACTCCTTTTCAAAATTTGTTTCCAGCTGTGTTGTGTGTTGCAGAGTTCATCTTCAAAATAATGTGCCAGATGTGTTTTACCTAAGAAGGTTCTTTATATAGGTATCTACAAACAGAAGATTGAATTGCAAAGCCAAGCAAAAATGGAAGAGAAATGATAGAGGGTTTGCTTTCCCATGGGTGTAATCTACAGCGAGGTTGCACAAACATACACTTAGGACAAAATCTAGCTCATGGCAACACAGAAACAGTACAAAAACCATTTAAGGTCGCAACTTGCAGTCATATTTTGAAAGTTGTGAAGTCTTACTATATCCTCATCTTCCTTGGATCAGAAAAGATCCTCCACATCCCTATCACAAAGACAACGCACACGCAGGTTTGGCTTATTAATTGATCTGAGACTGACTGTGAAGTAGATAGACGGAGGAAGAAATGCAGGAGGAAGAGAATGGTCCTGGCTTTGATCTCACTCAGTGAAACAGTGAAACCACAGAATCATAGAATCTTCATGGTTGGAAAGGACCTTTGAGATCATCGAGTCCAACCATACACACACACAAAAAAACAAAAACCAAAAACCCACCACCAAAAAAAACCCCTACAATCTCTGTCACTAGAGCATGCCCTGAAGTGCCAAATCTACATGTTTCTTAAATACCTCTAGGGATGGTGACTCAACCACCTCCCTGGGCAGGCTGTTCCAGTGCCAACACCCACCTGTCTGCAACCTCCTTTCAGGTAGTTGTAGAGGGCAATGAGGTCTCCCCTCAGCCTCC